>CATIWJ010059317.1:0-25662 GCA_949640765.1 Croton laevigatus | reverse complement strand
GTTTATGGCATCAAGACTGGAAGGAGAGGTGAAATTAGGCACAGGTGTGATGCTATCAATTGATAAATTTTTATTAGCATAAATTATTTTCTTGTTGTTGTGGTGATTTAGTGAGTGAAGAGGAAAAAAATGCAGAGTGTGGATGTGTGGATTGATTCTTTTGGTTACATTAGTGAGGAGGATCTGCATTTGATAATGTACACAATCTTTATGATGATATTGGGTTTAAATTAGACATTATATTTTCTTCCATTTTGTATTCTTTTCCATTGGGAATTTGATTGTTTAGTTGAAATGTAATGTGATGATGATTACAAGTATACATAAAAAAAATTGGGATTCTGTCTGTGAATTGTAGTGATTTTTGATTTGGAATTAGTGGAGATAATATAAATTATAATTTCCTCTCCTTATTCGGAGTTCTCATCATGGAATTATACTTCCTTATCCTTTCACACGCTTAATTTTATTTGGTGAAAAATACCTAACTTTTATTTAAGTTAATGGATAATTTTAGACAATATTATTAGGCAACAAAAGAGCTAAGCTGAACACTCGCCTAGTCGAGTTCTGCTCGTTTGCTTATTGAGCCGAGCTCGAGCCGAGCTTTTATCAAGTGAAAACCAATTAACTCGCAAACAGTTCGGCTCATTATACATATTTTTTCAAGCCAAATAGAACACTGGCCTGCTCGAGCTTAGCTCGCGCTCGGCTTGTTTGTTTATCAATCCGAGCTCGAGCCGAGCTTTTATTGAGCGAATACCGAATAGTTCACTATTAGCTTGGCTCGTTTGCAGCTCTAAATATTATTATCTCCTTATGAGAAGACATACTAGTTTTACATTTGTAACCTCTTACACTCTTTACAACCTTTCATGGTAAAACCATACCTTAAAATCAACTTTCTTGCTAGATAACCTTTAATTTATTGTCAACTTTCCAATAGCATCTCGGGCAGTAAAATTGGTCTTAATTAATGAATGAATTTTAAAACTTAGTGGAGTAATGTCATTTTCACTTATTCATTAAATACCCAATTGCTAGGTCAAGAAGTGAGCCAAGCTCGATGCTAGCAATGCGGATAGTGATCTAATGTGGACAATAGTGTATGACTTTGGATTCTCTTCTTGGTTTTGGATTTGGTTAGGTGGTGGTGAGGCAGAGACTGTCTTAGAGTTATGAATGTGCTACCAATGTTTGGTATAGTGTTGTCAATAAAATCTTGTTTATTTTTTTTAACATAAAAATCTAAATTTTTTTTTTAACATAAAAAGCTAAAACAATTAATCGTAAATAATAAAATCTTGTTCTCTTCTTAAACCCAATCGATTTAGATTTAGATTTAAACCCTAGTTGCCAACCCTTCGTTCGCAGCTCCATCTATCATACCATACTAGCGCGTTCACTGTTTGACATCATTGAACGTTTCGTGTGAGTTGTTCAAGCAAGCTCAATTTTTGTAGTACCTCTATTTTAAAATATTCAATAGTTTAATTTTTCACTGTTTAAAATACCATACTTTAGTCCCTAAAAGGACTTAATAATTAAATAAGAAAAAAAGGTGTAGACAAAAAAATTATATAATGCTGGGAACACATTTACTAACTTATATAATATGTGTAAATTTAGGGACTAATTAATAATTATCCCTTATAGAAATGATTAATTACTTTAAAAACTCCATTCATAATAACATGACTCTTGGTTAAATTAATAAAATCTTTTATACTCTTTGTGACTTAACTACCCAATTGAAATTGAATTCCCTGCTTTCTTTTAAAAAAAAAAATTGAATTCCTTGACTTTGTTTAGATTGGTAAGGATGTGAATTATGTGTGATGATACGCTACTTAATCAGACCAAAGCTTAGAGCCTTGTGGCTAAACCTCTTCTGTCTGGGCCTAGTAGAGACTCGGAACCAATCTGGGCCCAGCCCACTACTCGAGGTCCAAAAGTCAGTATTTGACGACCGATCTCCATATAGTTCGATCAGTACTTAAAACTCAGTACCGATCGGGACTTTCTCATCAGAACTCTTCTAATTACCTCATTAAAGTATAAGATAGCAGACACGGGACCCATATTCTGACAAGGGACAAGCAGACAAACGACCCGTACTTTAATAAAGTATGGGCCTTTATAATGCTTACATATTACGGTCATCATTGCAGAAAGTGGACACTTATTATCATCATTATAGGTGAGTTGTCATTTGAGGGATCCACGTGTGAGATTCTCTAAATCCTCTATAAATACCTTAAGAATATAATATTAGGGATAAGTTCATTCTTTTTCATTCTAATTCTCCATGTACTGAACTCTTTCAGTTACCGACCTTATACTGACTTAAGCATCGGAGTGCTTGCTTCGGCAGCTCCTTTGTCTTCTCCTTTTCTTTTCAGGATCAAACTACCGAGACTGAGTCATTAGCCATAAGAAAGTGGATCATAGCTCACAAGGTTTCCCCTACTGAATTTTGGAAACATCAATTAGTATTGAATTTGTTATTCAATTCTCTATGCTTGTATTGCTTCATTTTCTCGATGTACTCTTTTCCTCATAAATGGAAGATTTCGGTTTTATTTCTAAAAAAAAATTATTTATGAAAGGATTGCATAATTTGTTTTATAAAATACAATACAAATCAAAATGCATTGTAATATCTTTCACAATCCAATGCATATAAAGTCCAAAAGAAAAGGTAAAATAAACTCTAAAGCATCTCAAAGATGCCTCTTGAGAAGAATAAACAATCCAATGCCACAAGCTTTAGTAGACGTTTCTGAAGGAAACTCTTCAAAGTTTGCAGCATATCTCTCAAATATTTCTTCAGTTACTTCATTTCCAAAGTGGGATTTGAAAATATTTTCTAACCCAGATCTTAGTTGTCTTGGACTAAATTTTGTGGAGGGAGAAATTATTGTTGCTATTTTTTCCAATTTTACAATTCTAAACCTTTTTTTTTTTTTATAATATTTGTTAATTCATCTATAGAAGGGCTGTAAACTAGCAAGTTTAAGGAGTCTATTTTTTCCAGCTGAGTATTCCCTGAATATAGTTTAAAATAAGAAGTGAAAAAAGATTATAACAAATAATTATACCTTTAAAAAATGTCTCATTCAAAATAAATAAATAAATAATCAAATTTAACCTTATGCATAAATGGCAAGTTGAAGGTATAAAAATTGCAACAATATTTTTTGCCCTAAATTTTGTTGAGTTCTTTAATTATATCATTGTGTTAATTTCATCCCAATTTGCTAACCTATGTTTGATTGCACCTCAATTTCGAAATTTGAACCAAATTGAAAGAAATCTTGCTGAATATAGGTCTTGATAGGGTTAAATAATGATCTTCTCTTTTTCCCAATTAGTGACCTAGACTAAATTTGATGTGTATCAATTATATAACATTAATCTAGACATTATATGACAAACCGATAAAACTAGAAAGTCTGAAAAGACAATTTCATTGATATGTCAATTTGACGATCAAATAGATATTAGTATTATCATAAATAAATATATGTGGCATAAATTATAACTAATGAAAAAAAGTCAATTTTGGATGTAGATTACTCGTACCTCAGTAGCCATGTCAACTAGGCAGGATTCTATTGGAAGAAAAAATCTTCCAACGGAAAATTCAGAAGTGTCCCATTTGGCCTTCCTGGAATTAGTATTACCATTAATCCGCCACCAACAATTTCTTCAGCTCTAGCAGATAAAAATGCTTCCATATCCAAAGCACATTGACCAAAATAGGCCTCACAAACATCTTTTGGTGCATTTGCATAATGAATTCTACCTTTGTTACAAATCCCAAAATTTGGGTCATTTAATTCTAGAAGTGGCCTAGAAAGCCAATTCAAAGCAAAAGCTGAAAAAGCGAAATTTAGAAATGATTTTGGAAATAATATGTGATAAAATGAACCTGGAACTCCATAGCTAAAGTATTTTTCATGTAGAGGGAAAGTAGCAAAAAGGGTATTGAAGTCATTAGAAATATGGTCATTGAAATACACTTGAAATTCTGATAAATCATTGTTATTGAATTTATGGGTTACTGCTTCAATTATATTGCTAGTTGAAAAAAAAGTATTTGGTCCAGTCGTACAACCCAAATCAGCTATGGTAAATTTGTAATTACAATATTTTATATTTCAAGATTCTCAATAATTCCTTCAAATAACACTGATTTTGCTGCATTTGCTCCTTCTTTCTACATCAAAAATACAAACAAACAACTCAAAATCCAAAATTATTATTAGAAAAAATTACAAACTCGTCCCTACATTTTCACAATTCAAATCACATAAAATTACAGCCATTTAGATCTGATCTCTATAAATATGTCGAAATTTTATTTTGGTCCCTACAAATGCACAACCTCCAAACTTGGACTTATAAATTAAGCCAATAATTTGACAAAGCAAGTAGTAAATAAATAAATAAACAACTGTTTAACCTTGTCGTTTTGATATCCAATATAAACTCTTGTCGTTTCACTTCTTCACGAAGAAGAGTAAAACGAGACACAGATTTCGGTTTGTATATCTCAATATACAAAAAATCTCTATACCTCTTATCACCATTCGAAAGCGAAAATAGGATGGGAATAATTAATAGAATAGTCCATTCGGTTTTTCACTTCTAAAAACAAACCGAATCTATTCTTAATCCCATTCTAAAATTCGGTAATTTCCCATTTAATTTAGGAAGAATTATTGCTTCAGGTTTTAATATTCAGATCACGTATCCAATAACTAAAGTAAAATCACTATTTAAGGAAATTCATCAAATTAAATGTATAGAAAATATAAATTGATGAATTAAATTCTCATAAATAAATTATAAATCCAATTAGAAAGAGTTGGGGGGTTAGAGCTTAAACTAACACATATTGCCGAATCATTATGAACTTTGTTTTCATCATTAGGATTATTTAATTGTGTTACTTATCTAAATTAATTTGTCAATTGTTTTTTTATTCTGTCAATGAATGAGGCTCAACATATGAATTAAGGGTGATTGTGTTACCGATTGAGCTTAGACTATTTTATATCTTATTACATTTTATATTATACTATCTAATATGAATATTTTATTTATTTTTAGCATGTCATTGCAAAGCTTGAGTTTGCACCCTTATATTTTGGGCAAAAATTATTTATCATGGATTTTGGATACTGAAATTCATCTGGATGCTAGGGATCTTGGTGACATTATTAAGGAAGGAAATCAAGCATTAAATCAAGATCATGCTAAAGCGATGATTTTTCTTTGCCATCATATCCATGAGATATTGAAAACTGAATATTTGACCGTCGAAGATCCTTTTATTCTTTGGAACAATTTAAAAGAAAGGTGTGATCAGCAAAAAACTGTTATTCTTCTAAAAGCTCATTATGCGTGGATGTATTTGCGATTGTAGGATTTTAAATCTATAAGCGAATTTAATTTTGTCCTTTTTAGAATTAGCTCTCGGCTAAAGTTATGTGGAGAAAATATTACTTATCATAACCTATTAGAGAAAACATTCTCTACTTTTCATGCTTCGAATATTGTTTTACAACAACAATATCGTGAAAAAGGCTTTAAACAATATTATGATTTAAATCACATGTCTTCTTGTGGCTGAGCAAAATAATGAAATATTGATGAGAAATCATAAAACTCACCCAACTAGATCTACTCCATTCCTTGAAGTGAATGGAAGTGAAGCCCGCTTAAGTAAATCTATGACATTCCCTGAAGCGAATGCGATTTCATATGGGCATATTGGACTCAATTTGTAAAAGTCTCTTTCAATTTCATTCTAATCCTAAAATTAGGGTGCAATTGCTTATAAATTAGTGAAATAGCATGAAATGAGTACAACATTAGCTTTAGGGTAAAACCGAAGAATTCAACAAATTTTGGGGTGACTTGTGACATTATGGTTTGGCCATATAACAACAAACTATTGTGGTTTCAATTAACCTATGTTCCATCACTAGAAGATACAATTACATGCATGAGTTCGTATGGACTATCCATGCATCAAACCCATAAAATTTTAGCATGTGTTGGCATTATTTGTACTTTTCTCTTTTTAACTTATAAAAAGTTTATAAAAAAAAAAAGCAGCATTTTACTATTTTTATAAAACAATTTAAAATTTTAAAAAAATCACATAATTAAATAAATGGTTAACTTTTAAATTAAAAATATTTTTAAGAAATGTCTAATACTCTTTTTTTTTTTTAAACTGACTGGTCGCATTAAAAAAATCCCCTCAAGCATTCCTTTTTAAGATGACAAGACATATTCGTATTTTTATTACGAGAATTGAAAATCAGAAACACAACAATTATCGGAAAGACTGTCTACTCGGAAACTGTATAACTCATTGCACTTAGCCCATTTTGCTAGAAATTGTCTAATACTCTCTTAATACAACAAAGAGTCATATAAAAATATTTTTTTAATAAGATATAACTAAAAAAAGGTCAATATTGAAAGTAATTTACTCATACCTCATTTGCCATATCAACAAGGCAAGATTCTATTGGAAGAAAAAATTGCCCAACTGAAAACTCAGAAGTGTCCCATTTGGGCTTCCTGGAATTAGCATTGCCATTAATCCACCACTTACAATTTCTTCAGCTCTAGCAAATCAAAATGCTTCCATATGCAAAGCATATTGACCAAAATAGGCCTCACAAACATCTTTTGGTGCATTTGCATAATGAATTCTACATTTGTTACAAATCCCAGAATTTGGGTCATTTAATTCTAGAGGTGCCCTAAAAAATCAATGCAAAGCGAAAGCCGAAAGCCGAAAATGCAAAATTTAGAATTTAGAAATGATTTTGGGAATAATCTGCCATAAAATGACCCTGGAGCTCCATATCCAAAGTATTTTTATGTAGAGGGAAACAAGCAAAAAGGGTATTGAAGTCATTAAAAATATGGTTGTTGAAATATACTTGAAATTCTAGCAAATCATTATTATTGAATTGGTGGGTTACTGCTTC
Source organism: Croton laevigatus (assembly GCA_949640765.1). Lineage (NCBI taxonomy): Eukaryota > Viridiplantae > Streptophyta > Magnoliopsida > Malpighiales > Euphorbiaceae > Croton > Croton laevigatus. The sequence goes on along the minus strand of CATIWJ010059317.1, from coordinate 18,643 downwards.
AATTATATTGTTGATTGAAAAAAGTGTATTTGGTCCAGTTGCACAACCCAAATCAGCTATTGTAAATTTTGTAATTGGGAGGAATATTTTCTATTTCAAGATTCTCTATAATTCCTTCAAGTAACACTGATTTTGTTGCTTCTACTCCTCCTTCCTACATCAAATATACATACAAACTACTCAAAATCCAAAATTATTATAAGGAAAAACTACTAACTCGTCCCTACAATTTCACAAAGTATACTATATTATCCCTTTATTTTTCACAAATTATACTGCAAGATTATTATTGTAGTCTTAGAATGATAGAATAGTAAGCCTAAGAAGGTAGTCTAATGGTAAGGCACTTCTTTCCTAGGACTGATGTCCCGAGTTCGAGGCTTATTCAAATTCATTTCCCCAATTCCCCCTAATATAGGCTAGAGATAGGAGTATCTATGTTAAAAAAAATTATAGAATAGGAAAAATTAAATATTCTTTCATTAGTACTGTTTTTGTGGAACAAAATAAGATTAATAGGAGAGTTAGTATAAAATGTCCTTTCAAAAAATAAGAAAATTACGAAATTTATCTTCAAAAATTATTTTTAAAAAACTATTTTCTATAATCCGATCTGTATAAATATGTGAAAATTTTTCTTTTGGTACCTATAAATTTCTTATTCCAGAGATACCCCTTTACTTACATAAGTCAATACAAAAATTTACAAAGAAAGAAATAAAAATCAAATAAACAAAAGTATTTCTACTATTTAAAAAAAAAGGGCAAAAGTATGTCTCCGTTCAATTTATTTAGAGAAAATTTTCAAATTTGGCATGCAATTTAAATAGATAAATATGAGTAAAATTATTATTATTATGTCCCTAATAAAATTTGATATCAATACATTAAACATAAACGAAAAAATCAAATTGATTTCTTCAATAATTCTACTATAAAAATATTTAAGGACAATTCATTAATTTAACTTAAAAAATGACATTTTTTTTTTCTCTCTTTTTTTAATAAATCAAATGGGAGTAAGTATTATTTTTCCCTTATACAAAATGAAAAACGTTATAATACGAGCTAACGATTTAGATTAATTTACGAGTAATTTTCACTGACAAGATCTAATTTTATTTGATTTTCTTCAATGCATCGTAAAGATATGAAGAAAACTGTACCTGTTTGGTAGAATTGTTAGCATAGCTATAAACGCCATAACCGCCGGTCATCGGAAAACTCTCTTCCATATTTCTTTCTCTTTCTCTCTTAACTTGTGAGAAAAAGAAGAGGAAGAAAAAGAAAAAATGTTTAATGAATAGAAGAGGCAACATATCTTATTTAGTTATTCAAGTCTATTATAGACTAAACTATTAAATTAAATTGATAGGTGTTGTTGTCCCACACTTCCCTCTTCTAGTTGGAATTTAGGGAAAACTTAAAATGAGCTTTCAAGAAATTTTTAGACTAAAAGCCATTTACTATCTGTTCAATTTATTTTTTTTTTATGCACTTTGGTACATTTTATAGAAAAATATTTATATCTTATATGAAAGTTTGAAATACTCACACCCTGCAAGCCAATTGAATATGGTTCTATTAATCTTTTCATGATAGGTAACTATTTAAGGCACTAAAGTATATCAGTACAGTTCAGTGTAAAGCACTCAAATTGAATGTGATATTGGAACCAAAATGAGAAAAGAAATGAGGAGTGTAACAGTGCACTTCCTACTTTTTTAATTGACTACATTGTGTGGTGACCAATTTTTTTTTTAATGTAAAAGAGACCACTAATTGTCCTATAACAGTGTAAGTGTGAGATCTCATATTAGATATTGATTGAAATTTGATATGATATATAAGTTAAACTACCTAACTACTTAGTAAATTTTGGTTAAACATTTTAGGCCAATGGATTTGGGCTTAAATAGTTGACAAATGCAGTTAGGTGGAAAATTTTAAAGGCTTGTACAGTCAGACTCCGGTCTAACTGTACACTGGTTTGTGAGTTGTTTGTCCTTGAAGCTGAAGATGTTCTTTTTGGGGGTGGGGAGGGAGTAGATCTAACACTAATTTTTGAAGGAATTGAAAGACAAATCTGAGTGTTAGATTATGGCCTATTGCCTCAAGTCTCTATGCTTGTATTGCTTCATTTTCTCGTCGTACTCTTTTCCTTATTAATGGAAGATTTCAGTTTTATTTCTGAAAAAAAAAAAATTTATTGATGAAAGGATTGCATAATTTGTTTTATAAAATACAATACAAATCAAAATGCATAGTAATATCTTTCACAATCCAATGCACACAAAGTCGAAAAGAAAAGGCAAAATAAACTCTAAAGCATCTCTTTATTCAAAGATGCCTCTTGAGAAGAAAAAACAATCCAATGCCACAAGCTTCAGTAGATGTTTCTGAAGGAAACGCTTCAAATTTTGCAGCATATCTCTCAAATATTTCTTCAGTTACTTCATTTCCAAAGTGGGATTTGAAAATATTTTCTAACCCAGATCTTAGTTCTCTTGGACTAAATTTTGTGGAGGGAGAAATTTTTGTAGCTGTTTTTTCCAATTTTACAATTCTAAACTTATTATTTTTTTGTATAATATTTGTTAATTCATCTGCAGAAGGGCTGTAAACTGGTAAGTTTAAGGAGTCTATTTTTTTCCAGTTAAGTATTCCCTGAAAATAGTTAAAAATAAGAAGTGAAAAAAGATTATGGTAAATCCAATTGAGCGGGAAAAAATTAGAAAAATAAAAAATAATTATGCCTTTAAAAAATGTCTCATTCAAAATAAATAATCAAATTTAACCTTATGCATAAAATGGCAAGTTGAAGGTATAAAAATGGTAACAATATATTTTACCCTAAATTTTGTTGAGTTCTTTAATTATATCATTGTGATAATTTCATCCCAATTTGCTAACCTATGTTTGATTGCACCTCAATTTCGAAATTTGAACCAAATTGAAAGAAATCTTGCTAAACATAGGCCTTTTTAGGGTTAAAATAGTGATCTTCTCTTTTTTTTTAATTTTTTTTTTCTCGATTAGTGACCTAGACTCAATTTGATGTGTATAAATCACATAACATTAATCTAGACATTATATGCCAGAACGATAAAAAATAGAAAACCTGTTAAGACAATGTCATTAGCATATGTCAATTTGACGATCAAATAGATATTAACATTATTATAAATAAAAAAAAGAAAGTCAATTTTGAAAGTAGATTACTCGTACCTCATTAGCCATATCAACTAGGCAAGAATCAATAGTAGGAACAAATTGCCCAACTGAAATCTCAGAAGGAAGTGTCCCATTTGGCCTTCCTGGAATTAGTATTGTCATTAATCCACCACCAACAATTTCTTCAGCTCTAGCAGATAAAAATGCTTCCATATCCAAAGCATATTGACGAAAATAGGCCTCACAAACATCTTTTGGTGCATTTGCATAATGAATTCTACCTTTGTTACGAATCCCAGAATCTGGGTCGTTTAATTCTGGAGGTGGCCTAGAAAGCCAATGCAAAGCAAAAGCCGAAAAAGCGAAATTTAGAAATGATTTTGGAAATAATCTGCCATAAAATGAACCTGGAGCTCCATAGCCAAAGTATTTTTTATGTAGAGGGAAATTAGCAAAAAGGGTATTAAAGTCATTAGAAATATGGTCATTGAAATATACTTGAAATTCTGGTAAATCATTGTTGTTGAATTTATGGGTTACTGCTTCAATTATATTGTTGATTGAAAAAAATGTATTGGGTCCAGTTGCACAACCCAAATCAGCTATTGTAAATTTGTAATTGGGAGGAATATTTTCTATTTCAAGATTCTCAATAATTCCTTCAAATAACACTGATTTTGCTGCATCTGCTCCTTCTTTCTACATCGAAAATACATACAAACAACTCAAAATCCAAAATTATTATCAGGGAAACTTACTAACTTGTCCCCACATTTTCACAAATTATACTATATTATCCCTTTATTACTATCTAGTCACATTTTTTTTTGACAAAATAATTCTCTCGTCCCTACTGTTTGTTTTCATCCAACTATTTAGTCATTATATCCAATTTTTAACGGTATATTAGCCAAATCTCAGAGACAAAAATGAAAAATATAGCCAAACTTCATGAACATGAAAGTTATTTTGTCGAAATTCAGTAACTAAATCACAATACCATATTTCAGAAACAAAATAGTAATTTTTTCGCCATTAAATTATTTAATCCTTCCAATCCAAATTGCAAATTATAACCATCAAAATTCAATGAATTGACAAATAAACCATCGCTTATTCGTATGATCGAATAAATAGAAAGTAATAAGTTGAGTAAAAATCTAAAATTATGATTACCATCTAAACTAAACCTCTAGGAAACGCTTAGCCTAAACCCAATTCATAAACCCACTTACAGACAGTGGCTGAGGTAGGATGAAGGATCTACTGTGAATCTAGGCCTTAAATTCAAACAAAATTACAGCCGAAATATTGTACCTGTATAGTAGAATTGTTGGAATAGCTGTTAAGGCCATGGCCACCGATCATGGGGAAACTCTTTTCCATTTTTCTTTCTTAATTTGCGATAAGAAAATGAAAATGAGAAGCCTTATTGAAAAGTCAATAAATAGACATAATACCTTTTCTCAAAAAACATGTATAAATAGTGATAATAATATCATATTGAAAAGTCAAATATTACGTACTACCACATTATTATTAGAATCTAATTAATGGTGACTAATATAATGCTAATTAATATAGGTCCATTTACGTACTAGATTAGTATTTATTACATGGACTTTTATTTTTACCAAACACATTAATATTCATTAATCATCCAATACAAATACGCATTTAACATAAAACTCAGCAAAAAAATAGCAAACTGCAAATCCACAAACAAAAATTACAAATAAACTAGAAAGAATCAATCATCCTTCGCCATAAAAGCTAAGATAAAAGGGAAAATCTAAATCTAGAATGTATTTATTACATTGATTGATGATTAGAAGTGAAAAAAAAAACCCCCCACTGGTTGATGATTAATTGTTGGTCCAAAAAGACACTGCCTCGTGTTCTATAATTCTCTACATATCTGAAACACGTTAACTTTTTAGCCACTCATCTACAATATTCAATGAAGAAGACATTCATTTATAAATACATGACTAGACTCAAACCAAACAAGAGACTATTTATAATGACAATTTTTGGAGCTAATATTTTTATTTTTAATCATCGTTTCATATTTATTAGAATTATTATTAGTTTACATAAATAAATTTTCCATTTTAACTGTTTACTTTATATAGGTAAAATTATTAATTATGGTAAAGAAATTTGATTGAGATATGGAAAATAAATTGAACAATAGCGGTTTCAGGTTAAATAAAAAATTTTTAAGAAAAAGTAATTGTGCCTACACCAAAAATATAGTATATAATATGCAATAGTTTATGAACAAATTTAGTCAAAAATATTAGAAAACGAACACAGTCGACCTCAAAAATTAGCCCAATTTATCTAAATTTACATGACAGATTGACCAACAAATTTAAAGAAAAATCAACATTGAATATTCAAATGCAGGAAGCCAAATATCTGTCAACAATCTGGTCAGTGGAATTAATAGGCTATGACTGGACAATCACAGGTACAGAGTAAGCCGACGTCCAAATTGCATACCAAAGAAAATCGAGCTGACACGCAACATACAAAATGGCAAAATACCTAACATAGCATGCATGAATAAACCGTCAAGATAAAGCGAACCTTAAAACTTAGGGATTTTAACAATTTGATACTCCAATCTCAATTTGATGAACTGATATGTAATGCATTCACGATTGCGCTGCATTAAAATCATGGAATGTAATCACAATTGCAATGCAAGAAATAAAAACTCTCCCTTCCTCTCTAAGGACTCTTCTATTCTGTCTCTCACAGTCCCTATTTTCTTGGTGCTTCTGGCTCCCGTCCGTCTTTTTAGGCCAGCAGTAGCCCAAGTTTTACTTTATTTTGTATTACTTTCTCTAGTTTACTCTAAATTTGTGTGTTTTTGCTATCTTATCACTTCAATATTCATCTATTAGAGACTGTTCGTGCTTAAAGTGGAGGGAAAAACCAAATCTAGAAAATTGTTTGTCCCAACTACTCATGTACTAACAAATCTTCACTTCATCATTTATATCTTTCAACAAAAGTGTACATTTTAGCCATGATTCAGCTTCTACCTTGGAAATTCTTGCTTCAATCTACCAACTAGAAATCAAAATTATTCCGTCCGGTCACTTAATCCCTCGTTAGAGGAATGAAATGATGCTTCCCACGCTTTCTTCTCATGCTAGAAGATTAGAGAGTTCAGGCAAAACTTTGATTTTTCCTCTTTTTTTTTTTTTTCTTTTGCCAAGATTATCTTTATTGGTATTTGTTAGTCTTTGTGATGGTGGTTTTTGGTTTTGGTATTGTTGACTTTTCTACCCTATAAGGGTTGTCTCTGAACTTTATTTTGTTAATGAAATAAATAACTTTGGCCCAAAAAAAAACAAAAATTGCAATGCAGGGTATGTGCGGAACATCATGTTAGCTAAGCCCGCACTGCCCATATCATTTGCCAACGACAACTAAAAATAACAGTAATAGAAAACCGGGATAGGTACCATAAACTCCCTGAGGTGTAACTAGGATTTAAATAGTTAGTTATGCAAAACCTCAAGAACTTCACAATAAATTTTGTAAATACGTCTTTCCTCTAAGATTATGAGCAAAAACAACAAAAACCATGATAGGACTAAATAGTGTAATGGAGTAATAGAGTGATACCCGAGAAACTAATCAATGTATTTTTAAAAATACAAAAACTAAATAGTTAATTTCGTAAAACTTCAGACTTTATAGTACTTTTCCCTAGAAAATAAAACCAGCATCCAAAACTTCCAAAAAAAAATTGAGCACCAAGCCAAAACTTCCAAAATTAAGTACACTAAATTACAATCATGTGAAAAACGCTATAATAGATGAAACCTGATTTTAATATAATTCAGTATAGATCAAATATATATACTCTACAATCAAACATCTAAAACCACCAATGCCTATGAAATGGGGATATAAGAACACAACACCAGCAACCATAATGACTTTCCATACAACAACTACGCTAGGTGCTCCAGTCCATGAAATATCTGAATCAAAATATATTTTTTCTTACGAGTTGATGGTGTGCTGGCGCTCAGAAGTACACAAAGTAATCCTTTTACCTCAGCCTGCAAGTCGAGAGAGCCGTTGCAATGATCAGCAACATTACAAGACAACGGATGGAACGAAACTGACTTCCTCAAATTAGTCAATGGATAAATTGGGCGAGTGATCAAAGATATAAACAATAATGTCATATCGTTCTCCAACCATCAAAGTTTGACTCCCACTTTTTGTTTTTTTTTTTTTGTCGTCCGTTTAGATGTTCTATACTGAGACCCAAGATTAGATGCAATGCCCCGCAGTTTTGAAATTTTGATTATGTATGCTAAAGCAGACAGAATTATTCTCTCTCTCAATATAACAAAGGGTAGTTAAGAAAGGAGAGCGTAATAAGCTAATAATTACCTTTAGTCTCAAAATTGTTTAATATCTATAACTTCAAGGAAGGGCAGTGACTTTTCCCACAGCAACTGTTTTCCCTGCCAGACCAACAATACAATTAAAGATTATATGAACCCCAAAGAAAATGAAAAATCATGTAAGCTTTGCAATAAAAATATTCATACACTTACCCTCAGTTCGAAGAGTGAACCGACCAAGTTGTGGAAAATCTGCAAATGGCTCAACACATATTGTATTGTTTACCTGAACACACAAACAGTTAATAACTTTTAACATTAATTCCAAATCAGGTGGACATATGAACAAATTGTTTAAATATATTTGAATCTCATATAGCCAAAGCTACAGGTGAAATTAATTAAGCATTCTTCATCCGTGTTAGATCAAAATTGTCATGAATGATGAATCAAATACCTGAACACGGCACACAACAACAGCACCATTCTTCACAAAGAGAACTTTCTTTTTCATAGGTTTCTTTGTCTTTGGATCAATTTGTTGAAGCAGCTCAACTATCTCGCATTCCTCAACTACAGAATGAACGTGTAAAACAGCCTTATATCCAGCTGTGAAAATTGCCTACAGCATAAAATATCAAACGTGAGCAATTATAGTTATTATTGACAAATAAGAAGATCACAGCATGATGATAATCCAATGAGAAGGAAACAGAAACTCAAGTGTACATTATCCAGTAGTTCAAGGATCTGCAATTGAGCAACGAATTCTGTAACTGCAGGTATCGGCTTTGCTGCACAGTGAAAGATTAAAGAGATGTAAATTAAGAAAGTCATGGACCAAAATGTACAACACTGAAACTGCAGAAAGAAAACAGAGGGAAATAATTCAGTCATGCAAGCAGACACAAGGGCATACATACGACCCCATCAGTTACTTCTATGGATTGATCACTTACCAACACTTGACAAGACAAAACCTGCCAATATATCTTCATCATCAATTCCAGATAATCTGATACGCAGATTTTCTCCTGGCCCAGCACGCCTAGTCTTATTTTCATCGATATATATAGCAACAACTTTCACCTGAGTCTGCAAATGCATATGTATTAACTTTAGGCACCATCACAACAGCAACAAATTATGGGAGGAAGAAAAGATTAGGAAGAAAATGAACAAGAAGATCAACTCTTACCTTATTCGGCATGACCAACAGAGAATCACCCTCAGTCACGGTACCAGATTCTACCTTCCCCATGACTACTGTTCCCATATCTTTAAACTTGTCAAGAATGGGCATCCTGCAAAATTTAAAGTTAAGATTAGCAACAGCTCACAGATCAGGGAAAGCAGTTCACATCAATAAAGTACAGAAAGTCAAAATGATAAAAATTCTTCCCCATATCAGAGAGTTCAAACCATTATTCAAAATATCAGGTAATATGAACTACTAGAGTAGCAATCTGTATCAATGTTCAAACCCTTGGAAGTGTCAGTGGATCAGCATTCTACCTAGCTATAAGTAGCATAATTGACATTTCAACTGTTCACAGGAAAAAGAAACTTTAAAACAGACACTTACAGTCTGGCAGCACTGTTCTTGAGCTTCTGGTAGTTTAGTTCAAAACTTAAATATTTACACGTTAAAAACAAAGTGCTCCTAAAAAAGGATTATCTTGTCCCAACAAATAACAAAAAAGGAAAAAATTACTCTGAGCACTCAAAACCACTATAAATATGACTAGCTAAATGTTTAAATAGCCTGCAATTGGTCAAGTGACATTTGAGTTTGCTAATAACCTAATAAACCAACAAGCAAAAGAATAACTTAAAAAGGTACTAGGTTGAGCTGAAAAGAGGAAACAAAAACCAGCAAGATTTGACTATATAGAACTGGAGTAACGGCTGCAAGTCTAAATCCCATTGAAGCCTAATTTAGAGGTCTAAAAAAGTCAACAGAGAGAGGCATAAGTATGAATCTCACCTAAAAGGACCTTTTGGATCTCGTAAAGGAATTTCAATACCATCAAGCGCTTCGAAAAGACATGGGCCATTCCACCAGGGACACACACTCTTATCCACTCTTGTTTTCATGTTTGCACCAATCAGACCCGATATAGGTAGAAACAGGACATCTGCAAATTTAAAATAGAAACAATGCCAAATGAAAATAATAACAATTAGTAAAATATAATTAGATAATTGTATAGCTGAACCATAAAGTAACCCATATCATAAAAGATCAATCAATTATAAATTCACAACTGGTCATCAACCCACATAAAGCTTGAAATTCACCAGACAATTTCGTCGCTTGAAACTACAGTTGTACGATAGAATTGAGTATTAATCAAACTCAATAATTGTAACATATTTATGTCTAAACTGGTGCAACATAATAACATCTAGTTTGCTCATAAAAGTGAAGATACAATCACAGATTATGAAATCGTTTAAATGATAAAGCAAAGAACACAGAGTAACTTTAAAGTTGACATTTCTTTATCCAAATGGCACAACTGCCTTCCTTCTACAATAATTTTACGAATTAACTGTCTGCATATGATCAACTATGTGGACCAAAACGGAAGGCCAAATTAGCTTGCTTATAATGGTCTTTAAAATTAGAATCCAAATTGAACTTTCAATTAGAACAGTGAACAAAAATGGCAACTTATGGTTCCCAAACCTAGTCCATTTAGGAAACATGGTTTAAGTAGGTCTGTAAAGAAATCATCTTAGTAGACAGGACAAGTACATTAACGGGTCCACTCCTAGGCAATATCCAAATTAACAGCAGCAGCTAACAAGTCTAGGGCAGAGAAACTCCAGAAGGACGAAATGGAAAAGCAACTAGAAGCACTGCAAGGCGATTTTTTCACATAATCTTAATTCATTCGACTGAGCCTTATTCATATATTTCGACAACTACATAATGCAGCCCTCTAATGGAAGTGGAATTTCAATTAAATTTTAACAGTATTATGTTCTCATGCCAAATCCACCAAATAAGATTTCTCCAATACCTTTCTTCACATTGTAGCCTGAAGACTTGAGAAATGGTATCATCTTCGATTCAATTTCATCATACCTGGGAAAAAAAATGAAAACCCATATGAAGAGAGTAAAAACAAACAAAAACCCACAATGGGAGCACAAACGCAGGTGCATGAACAGGTCCAACAAAGCAAACCAAAGAAAAAAATCTACTTAACTGATCACACTACCGAACCAATAAGCCAAAACCGATGTAAACCGAAAACCGATAAGTGAAAACCGTTAACCAAACTCAGTTTCATGAAAAACCGAAAATTGATGAAATTTGTAATTAACCTCATCGGAACCTTTTTTTTCTAATCACCGCTTCAACCGAAATAAAATTCAAGTCCAAAGACCATCATAAAACAACTAAATTAAGTCAATACAACTTAACAACATAATCAAAACATCAAAATTCAACAATTAAACCGTAAATTTCAATTAAATTCAATATTATCGGTCGGTTCAGTTCGGTTCAGAACTGACCATAACCGATAACCGAACCAATAATTTCGGTTTCTCCTTCTAATAACTGAAGCCAAACCGAAAACCATATATAACCGAAATTTCGGTTCGGTTTTCGGTTCATGGTTTTTATGAACACCCCTAGATCACACAGAGAAGCAGCAACATAAAACAGAATTATTCATGAAAGCACAATCCATTAAGGGTACCTTTCCTTTGACCAATTCACAGTGGGCTCATCCATTTTATTAACAACAACAAGAAGTTTGGACACCCCCAAAGTCTTCGCAAGCTGTACATGCTCACGGGTCTGCCCACCTCTCTCATAACCAGTTTCAAATTCTCCTTTCCGAGCAGATATCACCTAATTAAAGAAAGAAGATAGAGAAGTATATCAAAAAAAAAAAAAATCTAAAAATGCAATAGGAACCAACTGATGTTACTACAACTTACCAGAACACCAACATCAGCTTGAGATGCTCCACTGATCATATTTGGTACATAACTCTTGTGACCCTGAAGAGATAAGGAAAGAAAAGTTGGAAATCGTTCCAACAAAACTATACAATAAAATAAGAATGAAAAACTGAAACTGAGAGCAATGAGATGGTAACCAAATATAAAAATCAAGTAACCAACTAGCAGAAAGTTCTTTATTATGGCAAGACTTTTACTTCCACAATATCAGATGCATACACGCTATTGGATAAATCATGTCAGCACAGAAAATTATTAAGAACAGCCTATCTACAAAGCTTCAAGTAGATCTCCAAGACACCCTAAACAGAAAGGATGAATAACATGATGAAAACCTGATTCTTGGATAAGATAAGAATTCTCATCCAGATTCCACAAGACATTATCAAGGAGGTTAGAAAAAGCATCCATTCAATTAAATCTCACAAGTAATCTCGGCCAATTAAGAATTAACAACTGCTTTCAGTACATTGATGGCGCAGACATTAGATGCAAGAATGCATAGACAAACTCTGACAAGATGATAGCCTATAGAGGGTGCAAGTTCACATTCAAGAAGCATGAAGACAGGCAGCAGAAAAGTGGACTTGCTGGGATCAGTACAAACCAAGATGCAGAGGAGGAGAAGACAAATCCAACTATACCTAGTACAACATGCACCTAAAAACAGTTACACAAAACTCGGCTCCTCAAATATAAGAATATCATGCCCTTTTTGCTTTTTGGACATACTTTGATTAGCTAATCAGTGAAAGTGAATCTTCATAGAAATTTTCAACACAAACAATTATAATAAATACATAAGGTTTGGAGCCATAAACCCTTACAGGTGCATCTAAAATTGTAAATCTACTCGTCTCTGTTTCAAAATGTGCCCGTCCAACTTCAACCGTTTTCCCCTACAATCAGCAGTAGGCATCTAAGTTGTTAGCTTCCAGTTCCAAAACCAGTCCTCGATATAATATCGAACTGCATTAGCAACATTACTAAGCCTCATAAAGAGTACTTTCTACAACAATAAAATATACCTTAACCCTCTCCTCTTCATTAGTGTCCATAATATACGCCATATACCTGACACGTGCGAAAAAAAAATGTTGTGAGATAAAAAATACAATGTATCATGAATAAAAATGGAGCACAACAACAGAATTTCCATTGTGAAAGAAGTTAAAAGCAAGAAAAACAACATAGAAATTCAAATTTTCGAAGGCTAATGTAAGAAATGAATTCAAAGGCTAAAAGGTGGATAAAGATAGTCTGAAAATTCTTAAAACAGGAATATGTAAAAGTGCCATCAAAACTGAAATATGAAAAATCAGACATGGGAGTATTAGGAGATAACATGAAGCATTTATACACACAGTAAGTAAAATATATTTACACAAATCTTGAGACCAGTTTTATGTAAATGAGCCATCAAACACATTTCTTTTACAATGATAAAGATAACACGCATTTTTTCTCAAATGGGAATTTCATAACATTAATACGAATTAACTCAACTGCAGTAACAACCCCCCCCCCCCACCCCCCACCCCCCGACAAAAAAAAAAAGAAAAAAAAAACATAAAGTTTGATTGTTTCAACCTAACAAATGTTAGTTCACAGAAAAATAATTATCTGATTACTTCCCGAAAGATATATCTGAATAGTAAATCCAGTTTGGCAACAAAATTATGATTAGCTAGTTCAGCTATCCAACATGCAATTTTCAACTTTTAGCAGTTAGACGTGATATACTGTTTCTGTTCCAACTTAAAAAGGAAAATATATATACAATTATACATGTTAAAAAACAAAAAACCATAAAAACACATAATCTGAGCTTAACAAAGAACAATAGTTTTAAGCTGCTCAAAGCATTAATAACCCTACAACAGATTCAACAGTCCAAACATCCAAATAAAGGATGAAGGGTCCTACCAACTTTCTCTACTTTTGTCCTTAGCTTCTTTCTCATATTTTTGGATTGTGCGATCATCAACTTGACCACTTAGGAAAAGTATCTGACCTCCAGTTGTGGACTTGCCAGCGTCTGCAATTCAAATGGAAAACATAACCCAGAAACCAACATGGAAAGATCAATTCTTCAAAGATAAATGATTGAAGTAACTAAATACAGAAAAAAATTGCGTTGCAAAAGAGAAAAATCACTTTTGTCACACTTATAAGTCACAAATAAGCTTCTCAGTGTTCATGAAAAAACACAATGCAATTTACTTGTTTGTCTTATGTCACACAGGAGGAAATTTATTGTTACAGACAATGCACTTTGTCAAATACCGGCCCTTTCATATGTAACAAAAATTATAATAATAATAACAACAATAGTAGTGTAGTAGTAGAAGTAGTAGCAGCAGCATGATAAAAATATCATTATAACATCAATGCAAATATTACACATTGAACAAAATTGCGTTTAAAACATTATAGGAAATACAACGAACCTGTTACAACACGGATAAACCCCTTTTAAACAACAACCAATGACTTTAAGAACCCAGGAAATGAACCAACAATAAGAAAATGAAAAATAAACAATTTTTTTTGGTCAGGATGACAGCTTATGAAAGGGTAATACAGTGAAACAGATAAAATCAACAATAGGATTATATAATAGTTCTGCAGACAAAAAAAAAAATAAGATATTGAAACATAATCTTAAGTCGATGACCTACCAACATGCCCAATAAACACCACATTCAAGTGCCGCTTCTTATTTTCCATCTCTTCTTGCAGTTCAACCTCAGGTATGTCCTTAGCCTTCACTGCAAGAATAAACAAAAAATAAAACGTAGTAAAGCCAGAAGGATGCAAGATGAATATTTCAACAAATTTATAGTGAAAAGGAAAATAAATAAATAAATAACTGGAGTACATTTCAACTCAGCCTGTTCATCCTCCATCTTAGAAGTTAGAGGAACATTATCTTTAGAATCTGAAAATAAGATAGAAGCAACTCATTTTATTTTCTGTTTCTTCTTAGAGTTGTTAAATACTTAACATTTACAAAGTTCAGACACTTATTTGACTACCACCAACCTTCCTCCATCTTCTCCACCTTCTCCACTTCATCTGGCTGTGCATCTTCTGTATTAACCACCCCATTATTCTCTTCTGCTAGGATTTAATCAAAGATTGAATATAAGGTCACAACCAAAAGCAGAGTGCAAAAAGTTTCAAAAACAATATTTAAAGTAGTTAAAAAAATTTGCACCAAATTGCTTATACCACCTGTGGAATCAAGCTGCAGCTCCCGAATCTCAGCCTCAATATCTATCATTAAATCAAGGATATACTCAAACAAGTTTAGCACAAACAATTTCCAATTTAACCAAAAACCCTAATAACATGAAAGTTAATCATTATATATAATTCTCAAAGGCAAATGTATTCAACCGTTTCTCTAATTCGAAATTCTAACAAAATCAAATGCTGAGAAACTAAAAAACCAACTAAACCATAGCCGAGAAATAAAAATTCCGATAAACCTAAACAGAAACTAAAGAGAAAGCTTAGATCGGAGGTGAAACTAAGTCCATTTCTAGTAGATCCATACCATATAACAACAAAATCCCATAGATTCAGAAGAACCTATAATTTAAAATCCAAATTAAAAAGACGTACCCATGATTAGGAAATTGGTTTAGGACTTGTTAGGGTTTTTGATTGAAGATGTGACGATAATGGATATGAAGAAGAGAGACAGGTGTAAAGATCCTTCGGCTTCTATTTTTGCCAACTTAGCGTGGAGATTACAAATATATATACCTCTGTTCTGTCACTGTGAAATGAAAATTTGCAAATGGTTGTTTTTTTTTTTTTCCAGGGCTGGTTCTATTTTTCTTTTTCCATCCAATATTTTTTTATAATTTCATTTCAATTATAACACATAAATTCTTTTTTTTTTTTTCACCTTCTCCAAATTTAAACATTCTCCAATAGTAATGTGATGTATCGATAGAAATAGAATTACGTAACTAACCTTTAGAGTTTAACTTTTAAAAAATTGTCTATAATACAATAACTTCCATTTTCTATTTGCTTAGAACATCTCTAATACTAATGTGAATTGTAGCTGATATGTCACATAAAATGAAAGGTATAAACGGTTATGTAACCAAATATTTATTTATAGAGATTAACATTAAAAAAAATCTCTCAAATGCAACATCTTTTATCTTATATTTTCTCTTCTTTTCGAATCTACAATTTAATATGAAACAAATTACGTAACAGTTGTAATTTAGACATTGTCAAATAGACCTTCTATTTCTTGAGAATCTGCTAGACAATATCTATTGACATGTTAACTTGATTATAAAATAGACGTTTATATGGAGACGATTTCTTTCTATTTTTTTGACGTGGCAAGTGGATTACAGCAATTCACTTTTGCATTGAAGGTGCTCTTATCTTGCTGGATCCACAATTTAATATATAGTCCATCACGTAACAACTTTAACGTAGACAATGTATAACAAACCCTCCAGAAATAGAAAGCCTACTAGACATTGTCTATTGATACGTCAACTGTTTGACGGTCAGATAGATATTAGTATTGGAGATGATTTTTTTAAAATTATTTTCTTTTTTCTGACTTGTCTATCAAATTGAAATTCAACGTTGCATTAGAGATACAATTATGTATCACTCATAACTTGTCATTGCCAACCCTATAAAACAATTTATTAGTTGGAATAATTTTGGAGAAAAAATTATTAACTTATTATTAAAAGAAAAAAACTAACTCTTCAATTTTAAATAAATAATTTATACATTATTTCTTATTTTCTGTTTTTTTCTTTTCCATATTTATCTAGCAAACATAAATTTATCAAATGCAACAATTTTGGGGAAAATATATTCACTAGCTATTCAATTTCAACTTAATAATTTCAAAATTATTTTTATTTACCTTTATTTCCTTTTTTTTTTCTTTCCCATATTTATCTACCAATTGCCAATCCTATGGAATAATAATGTATAACATATATGAAAACAAGAATGGACTAACATTGTTTTTGTCTCTATATAATTATTTTTAATAATTAATTAATTAAAATAAAATCATATGCTAATAAGGAATTGCTATTTTAATTATTAATAAATTAAATTTAAATTATATTTTAATAAAAAATTATATAATTATTCATAATTAATTAATTAAATGCAAATCATATTCTAATAAAAATGAATGCCTCTATAAAATTTAGCTATTTACGGGTAAAATCATCTATTTATAATTTAATTAATTGATTATGTTTAATTTTTCAATTTTTCTATTATGTATTGTATTATAAATAATCTTAAGAATAAGAAAACTAAAATAACTTTTCCAATTGTATACCGTTATTCATTATAAAAAAATCCCACACTATTGGCAGCAAAAACCTTATGGGTTTTGACAATTGAATTTGCTTCAGAAATTTCATTAAATTTACAATTTAAATATTATGGTTTTGACAAATTTTTATGTAGTGTTGGAAGGACCTGGAACGAAATAGAATTTTTTTTTTTATTTTTTAATGAATTTTTTATTGTTTGTATTTATATTAAATTTAAAATGATATTGTAATAAAGATAGTATCTTAATTACTCATAAAATAAATTCAAATTATATTTTACTAAAAAAATACTATATAATTATTCATAATTAATAATTTATTAATTTTTTTATAAATATAATTGGAGATTTTCAAGATCTGTGCAAGATTTTTCACAACTTGGAGATTTAAAAGCAAAAACTTCTACATACGTATGTGTTTCCACATGTTGTACTGCTTATATTTTTAATTATGAATTGTTTTAATTATATTAGAGTTAATAATAGAGAAGAACAAATTATATTAATTTATTATTTTAAGGGAGTTGTTATTTTCAGAGCAATATTTGTTAATGTCAGAGCAAACAATGAAAAAATAAAAGGCTAATTGCTATATTAAAAGGGAAGGACCTCTTTTCTCTCCTTTTCTCATTTTCTCTCTAAACTTTTTCAAATTCAGCTACTTTATAAGAGGCTGTTGCCGGTGTTCATCACCGACGGTGGCTCTATTTTTTGTTTTCCTTGTCTTTTTCTTTCTTATTTCATTTTTTCTTTTTTTTTTTTTCTAATTTGCTTTCTAAAGTTTTGGGCTTTGTCCCTTTTTATTGCTGGTTTTTAGTGATAGTAGAGCTAGATCTACCATTTTTTTGGCAGATTGAGATTTATGTGATTCTTAAAGTTTTTTTTTTTTTCCCCTTTAAATATGCTTTTTTGGGTATCAATTGGTATTCTTATTTTTTTTCTGTCATGATTTCAAATGGTAGTTATAGGCCTTGATAATATTGAATCACCAGAACATTATTCATTTCTTGGCTATTTTTATGTAAGGGAGTTGTTATTTTCAGAGCAATATTTGTTAATGCCAGAGCAAACAATGAAGAAATAAAAAGGTAATTGCTATGGCATTAACAAATATTGCTCTGGAAATAACAATTCCCTATTTTAATATCAATTTTAAGATAAGTTATTAGTTTTTTTTTTTTAGATATAAAGAGATTTGAAAATTTTTATAACATGTAGATTTAAAAGCAGAAATTTTCACAAATGTATATATTTTTTACGAGTTGTACTTTTAAGTAGGGTTTTTTAAGAATAATTACTATTATGTCCCTGACATTTGATATATCATACTCTTTTGTTCATGTATTTACACATTAGGCTATTTTGCCTCCAAATTTTAGACAAATATATCATTTTATACTTATGTTAATATTTAATCTTTAACACCATTTAAATAGTTTATTAATGCCTAAACTACCCTTAGCAATTTCTAGTTTATGTATCTTAGTTCTGTTTGTGGGTTGGGAATTTATTGTAGCATTGAAAATCATATCATTGAATTTTGTTTCCCTTTTCGAGAGTTATGCTAATACCATGACTTCAACATCTTCACGGTGATTCTATGGAGCTTGGACTAGGGGTGTTCAAATGAAAACGGTAAAATGTAAAATTTCACGATTTAACGAATTTCACGACATTTTTAACGTTTTACGATTTAACCAATTGTTAAATCGTAAAATATTTCATTTAATTTGGGAAATTGTGAAATTTCACG
>CATIWJ010059238.1:0-16943 GCA_949640765.1 Croton laevigatus | reverse complement strand
TATCTGATAACTAAAACAGAATTTGTTATTCAAGGAAATTCATCAAATTAAATTGCACAGATAATATAAAATGATGAATTATTCTCATAAATAAATTATTATCTAATTACAAAGAGCTGGGGCTAGGGCTTACACTAACAGTTACTCCGGTCTTTTCTGAGCAGAATGGTTTTAAATGGAGTCCTTTTGAGGAGAATTCTGCTCAGAGTGGCTTAATCGGCTCACTTGTTCGTGAAGAAGGTCATATATATTCTTTAGCTGCAACTAAAGATTTTCTTTATACAGGTTCTGATAGCAAGAACATTCGAGTATGGAAGAATCTGAAAGAATCTTCTGGATTCAAATCAAGCAGTGGATTGGTGAAAGCAATTATTATAGCCGGAGAAAAGATTTTTACCGGTCACCAAGACGGTAAGATTCGTGTCTGGAAAGTTTCTCCGAACAATGGCCATAAACGGTCTGGAACTTTACCAGCTCTAAAGGATATCCTGAAGAGCTGTATCAAGCCAAGCAATTATGTTCAAGTTAGAAACCACCGGACAGCTCTTTGGATCAGACATTCCGACGCCGTTTCATGCTTGAGCTTTAATGAAGACAATACTCTCTTGTATTCTGCTTCTTGGGACCGTACTTTCAAAGTATGGAGGATTTCAGATTTCAAATGCCTTGAATCCGTTAAGGCTCATGATGACGCCGTTAACTCTGTCGTAGCTAGCAGTGGGGCGACGGTGTTTACCGGCTCAGCCGATGGAACTGTAAAAGTTTGGAAAAGAGAACAGCAGGGAAAAACAACGAAGCATAATATGGTTCAAATGTTACTTAAACAAGACTGTGCGGTTACAGCTTTGGCCGTGAATTCCTCCAATTCGGTTGTGTACAGTGGTTCCAGTGACGGAGCGGTTAATTTCTGGGAATGGGAAAAGAAATTGTTACACGGTGGCGTTTTGAAGGGACACAAGCTTGCTGTTCTTTGCCTCGCGTCTGCAGGGAGTTTGGTGTTGAGTGGATCAGCAGATAAAACAATATGTGTGTGGAAGAAGGATGGCAGTATTCACACGTGGCTTTCTGTTCTGACTGGGCATAATGGGCCCGTTAAGTGTTTGATGGTGGAGGAGGATCGTCAGGCTGATGGTGATCAACGGTTGGTAGTGTACAGTGGAAGCTTGGACAAGTCTGTCAAGGTCTGGAGCGTATCAGAATTGCCACCAAATATTAATCAGAAGGCCATGATGCAACAGCAGGATCAAACAGATGTCTGGTCCGTTTGATGGAGGCTGGCAAGTGATACTCTCAACGCGGTTAGATCTTTTTATGCCAAATAGAATAGTAAAACCACAATTCTCTTTTTATGCCAAATATTTGCTTGGCTAAGCCGGAACGATCCGGATTAGTCTGGGACCGTTAAACTGGGATATCGGGTGGATTCCTCTGAAAAATGTTCAATTCGCTCCATTGTAAATATACAAACCAGGTTCTTTTTTCTTTCCTTTTTTTTTTTTCTATTGACTATGCTTTTGTATTTCTTCTGTAATTTCTATGTATTTTCAGAATATAAAGAGCATATAGTATTTTATATTTTATTTGGTATTAGTACCATTTCTTTTCCTTTACAATTTTATCAAAGCTGGAAAAGCTGTCTATTTTGGGCGGTCGGACCGAAAGTCGTGGATTCTGGATTTATAGTGTACTCAAAGCGAAGGTAATTGGACATGTAAGGCTGTAAATGAGTTGAACCCAGGGATGTAGTCAAAGGGGCCATGGGGGTGTTGAGCTCCATAAAAATTAAGATATGTATTACTGGGATGAATTAAAAATATATATTCTGAAAGTGGCTTAGTGGAAGATTGTTACTATAATAGATTGTGCCCCGGGTTTAATTATTAGACCATATATTTATTACTAGTATTATTTTTTACCAATTTTTCTTCTGAACTGGCTCAACTTTAAAATTTGGGCCTCTTTCACTTGTAAGTTAGCTACACCAAAAACTAAACCGCTGGCGAGTTAATTAGAATTTGACTCCATAAATGTTCATACGAATTTGGCTCAAAAGAGAAACAGTGGTCGTGCCCGAGATGATTTTGGGATATTCATAAGAAAAGTAAAACGCCAGCTTGGCGGATTAAACTCGTTTGAAAACTTGACTTATGATCTTATTTGTAAGTCTAGTTTATTATATAAATATTAATAAAAAATTAAAAAATTGGGGGACTGAGCATTTGATAGAGTCCACATTGCAGAGTGTCATTGGCTAGAGTCCTGTCGCAACTGATGTGGCAGGGGGATGAAGGCTAGGATGCATGGCGTGCGCTGATTCATGGAGGTATTGCGGTGGTACAGGCGTCTAGATTTGGTTTGGTTAGAGAACTACAATTTCCGATGTGGTGTCTAGGTGAAGGGTTGGCGGACGTAGAGAAACTCGGTTACGCGCAGGTTGACTCGATCGTTTGAAGTGATGGCGAGCCGAGCGAGTTTGGTGAGTTAACTCGGGTGCATAACTCTTACGATTTTGGCGGGGAGACGACTCATTTTGGTCGAGCAAAGTTGCATTTGGCATGCTTTCGCAACGTCTCTGCAGACTGGGTCAATTGTGTTTCACCGAGTCGGGCAATAAATAAATTTAAGGTTCCATTTTGATTTCTTTTTTTGCTTCTATATGGTTTTTTTTTAAATGTTGCAATAAATAATAACACTTTCTAATATTTTATAAGAAGTAAATAATACAAATTTTTAAAGATTAGCCAAATAGCATTTTTCGTACAAATTGGTATATATAGCAGTATATATTGGTACATATACCAAAATTATTTCCTATTATTTTTAAATTATTTTTGGTTATGAAATCATGTTGAAAATTTTACCCAAAGTAGGCTATTCCACCATGGTTAGCCTTAGGGTAATTCATTGACGTTCACCTGAAATTTCAGACATTGCTTCCCGAATCCCTGTGAACCTTAAGTAAGCATTAATTATGCATGAGAGGGCCTATACATATGTTATTTTAATATTAGCAGTCTTCAAGAACCAGGATGATATTTAGGTTCCGCATACCATCTGTATACAATTAGTATATGAAGAACTTTGAGAATCGATTATTGAACTTAGGACTTCTAGAACTCACTTGAATGATGTTCAATTACGCGGTTTATTACTTATAGACAATCGAAGCATTTTGTACCCTGTCTGCAATCTAAAACGGAATAGACGAGAACTAGACTACAAGAAATTTCGAGAACTAGTAACAAATGATTAAATAAATGATTGGTGTATAAACATGATAGTAGTCGGGGATTAAAATTTCATTTGTTTATGTGATATGTTGTTGCTATGATAAAGTAGATTTGATGATTATGTGATTATCTAGGTTTCATTCTGTTTAGTGGTTATTTTATTGATTAGAGAGCTATTTTGGAAGGATCACAAACACAGTAAAAAAATTGTGATTTTTTGTTCAACTTTTGAAGTGAGTTTCATGGTTAATTGTGATATGCTGCTGATGTGCTTGTTATAAGTATATACGCAACTATAGCATGCCTTTCTTATATTTACCTTTTCTATTAAATCGTA
The DNA here is from genome assembly GCA_949640765.1 of Croton laevigatus. Taxonomy (NCBI): domain Eukaryota; kingdom Viridiplantae; phylum Streptophyta; class Magnoliopsida; order Malpighiales; family Euphorbiaceae; genus Croton; species Croton laevigatus. The sequence goes on along the minus strand of CATIWJ010059238.1, from coordinate 13,376 downwards.
CCCTTTGTGCATGCTCTTTAGAGTCATACAATAAATTCGTTCATTGATTTAAATGACAAGTGTATAATTATGTGTTATGTGCAATATGGACACAAAGAAGTCAGAAAATTGATCAGAGTAATATGACATACGATTACAAAAATATTTACAGTATGTTATATAATGATAATCTATCTGACCTACAGACGTGTTAGTGCATATCTATTTCCGACATTCCTACCATTTGTGGATGTTATAGTGTTTATATAATGTTGGACTTAAAAAAAAAAATTCAACCACATGAAATTTACTAAATAATTTAATTGCTCACACTCATCCGCTTGATTTAGAGAGAAAATACAAAAGAATAGTAGTACTTAAATTCATTGATAAACACTTCCTTTTATTGGCTACAAACATGCAAGTAATTATTCCTTGACATTATTCTATATAGTTTTAGTTTCTGTAAGAATTAATTATGATAACAGAAGATGGCAACAAGTGAGGAGGAAAAGCATGTCAAAAAAAAAAAAAAGAAACTAATCAATTCATAACTATGAACATAACAACAAAAGACCATTTGGGGTGTGGGTGTAATTGAAAGCATGCGCCAGTTGTTGCAGAATATCAATGTTTTAGTGAGAGAGCTTACGAGAATGTTTCGTTTTTGTTTCATCTTCTCTTGGTAAGCTCAGACCACTTAAATGACCACTCCTACTACCAACTGTATTCAAGTCCATGGCCAACGGAATCGCCAGATCTCCTCCCTCAAGTAGTCTTAGGACCTGGAAATCACAGAGTACAGAACTGTCTTCATTCCATAATTCAAAGGATGGCTCTAAGAAAAGGAATATATACTCCCTAAATTTCAAAATAAGTGTTGTTCTTTAGCTTAGCATATGGTTTAAGGAATGAAATTAATATTGTATATTTTAGAAAAAATTGGGGAATAACATTTTTAATTTATTTTACCCTCCAATTATTGTTGAGATAAAAATTACTGAGTTAGAGTACTAAATAAATAAGAGAAAAATACAAAAATAAATAAATAAATTAATTAATTAATGAATGTTGGAATTCTGGAATAGTATATGATAGGGAAACAAATATGAGAGAAAATATATCTGAAATAATGGGGTAAGTTATCAAACCTTTGACATTGCAGGTCTGGAATCTGGATCAGGATGGAGGCACCAATAAGCAGTTTGTCCCATAGCCTGTAATTGATAGGCGAATTCATGCACTTGCTCACCAGCCAAGCATGGGTCGAGAAATTGGTAAATTTTGGTGAAGACATGGCTTGGTTCTAGTGCAGCCAGAGGGTGGAACCAGTCAGATAACAAGTGCCGTCCATCATAAAAATGTAGCTCAGTGATTCTTTGGCCTGTCATTAGTTCCAGTAAAACTACTCCAAATGCAAACACATCAACTTTCTGCGTAATTTTTCCACCATCCACATATTCCGGTGCAAGATACCTGGATTTAAACAATTTACAAAATTTTTCAGTTAAGTTCAGCTAAACTCAATTCAATGGATCTTCCAATGTGTATTCAAGAACTTAATGTTTTGAACAATTGTATCTGTTAAAGCTGTCAGCAAGAAACTGTGATAATTAAATACCCTGAAACCCCAATGATTCGCTCCTCTGCATTGATATTCCACTCGGAGTGCCACCTTGCAAGCCCGAAATCAGCAACCTAGAAACAACAGTATAATAAAGGAGATTCTCCAACAATATTAGAACAAATATGATAGGGGATTTTAATGATAATGAATTGTGTTCACTACAATGAATTGAACAGCTTTAAAAAAAAATGAGTGTACTATGGAAGAACAGTAAATGTGAAAGAGATCAACCTTATCTGGCATTTACAACGGATTGGCTTTGCAATAAGATTCGATAGAAAAAAGTCATTAGTCTAGGAGATATGTTTTTAAATTGGTACCTAAAGTAAATAGTTTGTACAAATTATTCAAAAACAACATTGCAACACAATACAAGTAGATGGAAATCAAGATTAACTAAATGGTGCAATTCATGCTTCTTAATTTAGAGGAAAAGTATCAGAATTTAGTTGTGTACCAGAGGTTCAAAATCATGTGTTATCAGGATGTTGTGCGGCCTCATGTCTCTATGCACTATGCAACCAACTCTACAATCCTCATGAAGATACCTTAAGCCTCTAGCTGTCCCAATTGCTATTTTAAACCGTGAATGCCAATCCAGAGGAGCTTTTCTATTTCCTGTTAATCACAGTCAAAACGACGATCATCTACTGATCCAAATTTAGGAGCCAGAATTACTAGAGTGATAGATGGTAGAAAACTAAAATCCAATAAAATACCAGAAAAGTAATTGGAGAAGAGAAAGTGGGACTACCGTGCAAATGGAAGTCCAAAGATCCATTGCAAATATATTCATAAACCAATATTCTCTTCTTTCCATCAATACAAAACCCAATCAACAACACAACATTCCTGTGTTGTGCACAACTCAATACTCTTACTTCCCTGCAGAAATCAGCATCTGCTTGAGAACCACCGTATTTTAAAAGCTTCACTGCCACCACTTGACCATCCCTCAATACCCCTCTGTAAACATTTCCAAAACCTCCTTCTGCTAAGAAATTCATATCTGAGAATCCTTCTGTAGCTTCGTCAAGCTCCGTGTAAGAAAACTGTCTTGGAGGTTTTCCAAAAACCGGTGTCTTGTGTTGACATAATGAACATAAAGGAGGAGGCATTGAGGATGATCTACCTAAAGGAACTGTATTTCTTTTACTTCTTGCACTGTATTCTTTTTGATGACTCTGAATGAGCCCATTTCTACTATCCCTTGCATCTTGGTCATATTGTGCAAATTTATCTAGTAGAGTTCCAAAAGATTGGGATCTACTTTTGGAAGTATTTTTGAAGTTCCTTCTAGTCTTTTCATCAGCAATGTGGTTTTGAGGAATCCAAAATACACTCTTGTGGTCACTAGTTACAGAGGATGTTGAGTTCTTTGACAAAGTGATAAGCCTGTCATCTAAATGAATAATACCTCTAAATGAGTCATCAAGGTCCATTTGATTATTTGCTGGCACATCTTTTCCTCTATCCAAGCCTTCAAAAAGCGGATTTTGCTCGTAAAGAAGGAAAAGTGGTGTAGTCGAGTCACAACTTGATAATGACCCTTCTCTAGTTCTTGAGTAGGAAGTACTTGTCTCCTCTGGGCTGCTCACTGGAGTAGAATGCTTCATTCTGTGTCCGGCAAAATTTTCATCCGGTGAAGCAGCAGCTGAATAGTATGGGGTTTGAGTTTCATCCGAGCATCCTAAATTAAGCCTGAGGACTTTTGCTTGTGAACCTTTCACCACCACAATGTTACAGCGGAGTTCCTCAATGCAATGCCTCAGCTCTTGCTTCAATTTTCTGTTTCATCACAATAACGCATGCTCATCAAATACTCTTTCACTATCAGCGCTTCCCCCATTTTGAGGTTTTCTATAAGTTGGAAACATAGGTGAGAAAATTAAAATGTAATTTTCAAAGCCACTACAGCAATTCAGCATATATGTTGGAAATAATAACAAAATAGAAACTCATTATGCAATGTTTGGGAATAAAGTTTACATTAATGGCTTACTTGTCACTAAAATGATATATTCGCCTTACTACAAATTTATAAATTTGTCACTTGATTACTGCACTGGAAAAGTACCGTCTTATATAGATCTCCACTCAGCTTACTAGAAGTTAGCAGAATTTCTAACCAAGTTAAGGTGATATTATGAAGTAGTTAGCACGACTCTATTTATAAAAACTACCTACATAAAGGATTTATCAAGGGGAAGAAAAATTAGAGTAACAAATCTATTATTTATATCAATAGCTGAGAAATAATACTTTTTTTATGTATAATTACTTGTCCAGTACAACCCAGTTGGCCCCAACACGCTCTGCTTCAGCTGCAACAGCCCTGCCAGATGTACCTGACATCACCTTAATCCTCACTCCCACCTACAATCGAAAAAATAAATAGCTATTTAAAGCATGATGAAGAAAATGTTAAAACAAACGACCAGCACTTGAAGGTTGAGTCAAATGTGCCTATGACAAAAAAAGGGTTAAAATTTCACATTGTTCTTATTTCTACCTCCCGTTCTCAGTTCTCAATCTCATTCTTTTACCCTTTCAAACCTCATCTAATGAAGATATCAACTGTAAAAACACTAAAAACTTGAATAAACAAACATTACTCCTATACATATTTGAGCACAGACAAAGTGTACTGTACTAAGCTTTAACATCATTGCTTATTTTTCACTGTAGTTTTTCAGTTATCTAATTACTATTGGGCTTAGAGCCCAATCCCACCATAAGATTCTTAGGGCCCTAATTGATCTTCAAACCAACAAATATCAGAAAAGCACATGCCTTTCTCATAATTTGACTGAACTTGTTTGTATCTGAAAGCAGGCTTTCAAAGCCAGTTTTAGTTTTTGGCAAAAAATTATTGAACAGAATCGATATTGACAGTAGTACAACCTGTTGGTGACAAGTTCAATACAAATTAATTCCCTGTTTAGATGTACAAACAAACCTCTAAACTATTGATACCTCAAAAATACTGGCTAGTAACAGCTTAATTACTATTTGTCTACTAACACTACAATACCTGGATTTCAGTCTTGACAAGCTACTAAGGAATTTTCAAAGGTCGACAAGACAACATATTTATAGACTTTTGAAAGGTTTGAGTTCTAAGATAAATTTCTAAAAAATGATGTACTAAAGAAGTCAAATTTTCGAGAACGAGACCTGCTGCTTATAATACGACACTACAGCCGAGAATGTCTTAAGGTGAAATTTAATTTTTGAGAGCTTCAGGAGGCTTACCTCGACCTGGTTATGAAATTGAAGCACCATCTGAGAACAAGACTCGGAGATTTCACAAGCACGATCCAGTAACTTTTCCCGCTGACTGCTCCCGCAATCTCCTGTTAACCGCGGAAATTTCCAGAATCTCTTGCCTAAATAACGCATATCAAATATATATATTAATCAGTAATTTACCCAAAAAAAAAAACAGAGAAAACTTTCAAGCACTATCGGACGTTTAAGTTGCAGAATTACCAGTTTTGGAGTTAGAAAGGACGGCCACCAAGGTTATACAGTCGCCGGGATGGGCAACATGAGTCAGCGCCCAAGCTAGTGCGGTCTTGGATATGGCTTTCTCTGCTTTAACGGCGACCACTACTCTATCTGCGGTGGTGTAAACGGAGCATTGGCTAGAGCCGAGTTCAGCTATCCCCGGAACCGGAAACATAGAGTCGAGAGATGGTAGTTGCGCCTTTCCTGGTGGAAACTTATGAACGTGCATTTTGACTGTGAATTTTAGCAATGGTTGGCTCCCCTCTTGTATTATATGTCGCGCAATATGGGATCGCGAGCACATGCCTGATTTATTAAGCAATTTAATTGAAGGGCAAGTTTTGGAATTCAAGATAATGGTATCAAATTTAATTGTATTTCCATTAACAAAAAAAAAAAAAAAATCAACTTAATTATAAGATTCTACCTAGAGATTGGTTATGTATGGGTTAGCGCCTGGAACTGAGGTTCATTAACTGTCTTGAACTCGAATTGAGCCGCGATAATCAAAATCATAGAAGTTCGGGTTGATTTAGGTTCAAAAGATTTCGAGCCGTGAATTTGGAATATATGGCAGCTCAACAATCTTATACCTAAAGTCAAAATCAAATTGCAGACCTGAAATATATTAATTGTCAAATTTTAGAAGACTCATAAAAGAATAAAAATAGAATTAAATGTTAGATTTAAAGTCACAATTTTAACGGCTTTACCCTTGAACCACCCTCTTAATAGGTATTTTGAAACGAATCATGGGTTTTTTGAATTTTTTGATTATTTTTTCTCTATCCAAATGGGTTAAAAAATTGGAGGTTGAACCAATCTAAATCATTCCCAAATTGACATTATCAGTTAGCGGATGGACTGGTTCAACCTATGAAAAACTTGAATCATAAACCAGGGAATGATGCATAGTACCTATGTTTTACTTTTTGAGCATAGGACACTATGATATGGAAGTTACCCGTGCAATAGGACTTGAGCAACACTAAATTTTTGTTTATTTATTTTTTTTACAAGAAAGTTAAATAGTTTGAAAAATGTGTTGTACTATATATTAAATAGTGTTTTTCTCAATTATGAACGTATAAATTAACTGATTTGAAATTGTTTTAATTTATTCGAGTTCAAGCTTGTTTAACTTGATAAATAGATTTTTATCGCCCTTAATGGTCGTATCAAACTCGAATTCAAATTAGTCGGCACTCGTGTTTTGATAATTGAAAACTGAATATTTAAATTTAAAAAAAGAGTGTTTTCTCTTAAATTTACATAGTAAATATGTGGGATAAATCAAACCAAAGCTTTTGCTTCTGTAAATATAATTAGAGCAATTACCCTATTTCCAATTTGCTGAATATTATATCCTTCCACACCTCGAATCTATGTAACACACAGATTAGTGCTATATATTACATAAAATATTCCTACAATCCATAATCCTAAACTCTCTAACTAAAAAAATTAAAGCTTAAAGTTGAATTGATAAGAGAAGGTGATTTATTATTTATATATATATGAGATGAGACAGAACATTAATTCTATTGAAATGGTTGGATTGAATGAAAGGAATTATTGATTTAAATGAAGAAGAGGGGGCAGGGTGGTTAAGGTGGACCAATTGATTTTACATATGACAGCAAATTCATGCTAGGATTTAATTGGAAAGTGCTGTAGTCCCTCGTGGGTGGCTGCTTCTCTTTGGACAAATAATGTCTGTGCAACCAATTTTCGGTTTAATTAAAAGAGTGAAATTGAACCCAGCAAAAGCTAATTCGTCAGAGTCTAATAGAGGTAAATTTTCAAAGAAAATGAAAGGCTGACTTTAGGAAACAGACACTGATGTATGAATACGATCGGACGGTTAAAATGTTGTGGAGGGGAACAAGTCATATCATGGGTGCGTATGAGAGATGGTGACTATAGTGGTGGCACCATAACCATGTGAATATAGTTATGATGAACCTGGAGTCGTGCACCCCATTATTGGACCACTTTGAGGTTTGATGTATCAATCAAGTTGTGTTTGTGTATAATGTATGGTGTTTATCATTCGCAACTGCAAGTTTCAATTTCACTAGGCAACTCAATTCAAAATTGAGCTTGACATTAAGTCCTTAGTTTGACTTATAAGGAGATTGGATATGATGTATATAATAAAGTACGTAATTTCAATAAGAATTATGTCGTTTTAATTAATGAGAGTGAAAAAATAGTTGAACTCAGTGAGAGCATTTGTGAGCTAGTTGAACAAGTTTTAGAGTTTGTATTGAGCTCACAAGCTTCTTAATTAGATGATACTACTTTGATTTGTGAGCTTTCGAGTTCGGTTGGTCTCCAAGTTTGACTTGAATAATATTATTTGAACTAACTTTTTTTAAAGGGAATCAATAGTGTCACTAATAATTTTTTTGACATAAATATTAATACAAGTCGCACGAGAGAAAATTTGGTAAGTATCAAATTTAGACAGCCAAAATTATATGACAAACATGTTATCCATTTGAACCGCTGCTCACCCTATATCCCAAATAATTTGACTTGTTTCCGGTGGTGGTAATATTTACTATTAGGTATGATTGGAATATTAATATTTGCTATCTTCTTACTAACTATAATCATTAGGTGTGATGGGAATATTTGGTGTCTTCTTATTAACTATGATTTGTCTAAATGCTTCTTAACTATATTTATTATAGAATAACGCTTTTTGCCTAATTTTCATCCGGATCAAATCCAAAAAATGAACTAAAGTGACAATATTACCCTTACTTTGTTATATGCTAACAAATACACCACAAAAAATTAAAAAAAAAATTAGCCGGCGATCCATGTATTTCTTTTGCCAAAAAGTACTCAAAGAAGAGGATGTGCCTACACGTGGCAAATGCTCGTGAAGTCGACATCTTGTTAAGCTTACGATAATAGTATCTTGTTTTATCACTTTTGGATGAATGAGAGAGAGTATTACGACATTTCACTGTTCTGATTTCTGATGCAATGTAAATTATTGATTTTTTCATTTTAGCAGCATCAATTTCACAAACCATAATCTCTCACTGAACTATGAATTGCTCTAATAGAAATAACACATCATATATATATATATATATATATATATATATATATATATATATATATATAAGGTTAGAATGGAAATCTTTCTCAACTTACATTATACGGACTGTCTACATGATGTAGCCAAAAAAAAAAATTAGAGGATGTGAATTAGACCCTCTACTTCTAGAGACTCTATTAGACATGCTGGCTCATATTTTCTATTTTATTACTTTACGATTTTATTTTATTATCAACTTAACGATTGTCCTCCATTCCAAATAGTGCACTAGTTGTACAATTCATAAACGAAAATAAGAAATTGATCAAGAGCAATGGTTTCCATAGCAATCTCTCAATTTTTCCCTATTTACATCAATCTCTTCTAATCCTACCTCAATTTTAGGCTTCCAAGCTATAAAACTGCAAAATCCCACTTATTTCAATCCTTACTGATATTTCAATCTCAAAGTATGAAGCTAAAAGCTTATACTCTGTTTCAGAATCTCAAACTTTTTCGTGGAAGTAATTTCCTAAATTGATGTTTGAATCGAAAGTTTCTCCAATCAGCTTGTAATCAAGTGGCATATTTGTGCAGTTCCATCTACTAAACCTTTATGCTTCACTTTCAATTTTATTTTTCTTAAAACTTTGTTTTTGGTGAATGAAATTTAATCTCTTCAGCTATTATGCTAAATGTTGTCTATAGAACTGACACTGGATTTCAGTTTAAGTTAGATTTTAAAATACACAAAGTGTTCGATGAATTGCTCGAGTGAGTTTGGTTTTAGGTTTATAGGTCTTATAGGCACATGCCGTAGATTAGCCTGTGGAAGCAGAATACTTGCATAGAGCATTCAAATTTTAAAAACCCATTACTTTTTAGGAAAAAAATAGTAATAAGTGTATACTTCATGGATTGAAGCCAAACACAAAACTTGTTTTGGCAAGCATCTTCCATTGAGTCACTTTCGGAATACATATTTTTTTATTCAGTCTAATATATATCCTAATTTTTATGGTGCCCAGCGCATAATTTTGATACTTCGCATATGGCCTTTCAAATTTGTGAGCATAGGCACAAGCAGTGGTGCAAATGAGCCGAGCACCTCGCTCGCTTGTTTAATAAACAAGCCAGGCCAATGTTTGGCTCGTTTGCAGCTTTTATGTGTAAATGAATCGACTGGCTCGCGAGCGACTCGGTGCTTGGCTCATTAAATGCTCACTCAAGTTCGATCGTTTAATAAACGAGCCGAGCTCGAGCTCGTCAAATAAACAAGCTGAGCTCGAGCTCGATTTTCGCACTCGTCAAATAAACAAACCGAGCTCGGCTCATTTGCAGCCCTAGTCACAAGTCTTCTTGAAATTGTTATTAGATACAAGATTTAGTTTGCAGTTTGATAATGATACATGAACACAGTTAATAATATGAAAATAGTAAAATTAACGCCTCATTATTAACAAAATTCATTGAAATGTCTTTGATTTTTATTATAAATTATACTATTGTATACTCAAAAGGGATGCATTTTGTGTTTCCTCTATTTTTGTCGGCAGGCATGATGTATTTGTCATCTTCTCCTAAATATGCCATAGATAATATGAAATTGATTGTATTTTTCAGATTCTTTTTTTAACATAATTGTATTTTTTCAGATTTTGAGCAGTATAAGATGTTTTGCGTATTGGAATTGAGGCTATTTGTTTGCCTAATTTTTTTAATTTAAATATTATTAAAAATTATATAATACAATAAAGTGTGGAATTATGAACCATTGGAAAGCTTTCTAATTCAAGCTAATATCTTGAAATAGAGGATTATCAAATTATCTCTACACCTTCTATTTGAGAGTTAGAAACCACATTTGGGTTGGAGATGATCTTACCGTATCACCTCTAACCTTCCACCCAGCAGTCTTCTTAGACATGTGCAGCAAATGATTGCAAGCTCGTGCACATGCATTAGATTATTTGCGCACATCGCGCCAATTAGTACAGCAAGGAGTGGCCCAAAATCTCCATTGCAACTGTGTTTGAGGCTTTTAGCAGGCCTTGATTGGCATTGCTTTGGAGGTTTACGTTCAGGTTCAATGTTATTGATGATTTTCGACCAAATATTGGGCCTAAATTGATCCTGAATTGGGCTAATTTTGGGCAGCGAATTTTCACAAGGGTTTTGACTAAACAAAATTTATCACATTCTAAAAAAATTATATTCTCATAAAATAATCCTCATAACAACTACTTTAATTATAAACATAATATAAAAAGTTTATTAACATTTTATAAATAAACTATAAACAATTCATAAGCAAAATGAAGATAACATTTCAAGTGTAAACATCAAAATATGGCCATTTTAAGAAATAAAAATATAATTAGGTTAAAAATCAATTTTAGACTTAAAAACTGAACATTTTCTAATATTATCCTTTTGGTAATCCATCACTACCAATTTCATTAAATTTACACTTTTTCTTAGTAACTATTAAATTTATACTCTTTTTTTAAAAATAGAATTTATATAATTAGAGAAATATTGTCATTATTTTTATTTTCAATAGTTTTAGTTTTAGTTAATAAACTAGTCGAAATCCGTACTTTAAGGTGATGAATGCCACAAAATGCCACAACATCAAAGGATGTTTGGGTGAAACTGCAAGAAGTGTATCAAGGTAACCAACGTGCCATAATTATAAGATTGCAATTGTTACATACGTAATTTGAAGATATCAAGATGAAAGAGGAAAAACGAATCTGAGCATACATAGACAAAATCAGATGGAGCAATTGGGAGAAGCAAAGTTGAATTATGAAGTCATGTGGAAGACATTGTGGACAATGCCAAAGTCTTACGCACCTTTGGCATTGTTGATGGAAGAGACAAAAAATTTGAGGAATATCAGCATAATAGATCTGGTAGGATCTTTGATCAAGACTTTGCAGTACTACTATTTGTAGAAAAATTAGGAGGACTTAATTGAACATATAAAACTTTTATTTATTATTTAGAACACTAATACAAAGACAATGACTAAATATAATTTTTCACAACTCCACTCAATGCTCACGTCACACTTCACACACACTCACTTTACCTTTTCTCTCACACTTTATCTCACACTATCACTTCTCACTTTTTCACTCTTCTCACTCACACACAAGCAAATGGGCAAGGCCCATATTTATAGTAGTACTATGTCGGTTAACAACCGACTTTGACAATATCTAGAGACATTTTTTTTATTCTAGCTTTTTAATATATGTTATGTTTGTAGTTTATTCTAGAAAATTCAAAAGGGAGTCGGTGACTTCTTAATAAAAGTAGCGTGCTCATATTTAGTTACTGTATAAAAAATAAAAATTTAAAAAAAAAATTCATGTCTAACACTAACATCTATTTGATCATTATTTAATTGTTAATTTACCTTGCCAATAGACATTATTTAACAGTTTGCTGAAAAAAAAAAAGAAATTATTTAGATAGTCAATTTCTAAAATCCTAATTGTCACATTAAAATGTGGGCGAAAAAGAGAAAAAGAAAATTGAAGATGACATATTGTCACAATGTGAAAAATGAATAATTATACAGTAGAATAGTGATGGCACGTCATTCGCTGACGGGTCATAACCAACAAATAAAATTATAGCACGTAGCATTAATTTCAATTACATATGAATAATTAATACAGTTATTTATTACTTTTTTTAAAATAATTAAAATTAATGCCAAATGTATTAATTTTATTGGTTGGTTATGACACGTCAGCGAATGACGTGCCGTTACTGTTCCACTATATAATTTTTCATGATTCTTCATCATAAGTAACAGAAAAAAAGAGGAATACCAACAGCTATATTCGTACAAGATGTCGAAAGCTATCTCACTTAATGCTAATTATGCTCTTTCCTATCTTCAACAAAGGTACTCTTTTTTCCTTTACTTTTTTCTTATATGTACATCTTTATGAAGTAAAAGTATTGTCTTTTTCGAGATTTCCGTAAAATGTCCCAATGTTAACATGTTAGAGTCTATCCATCAAATAATTTGTTGGTCCCTTGGCAACTAAGAGGGGGGGTGAATTAGTGGCCTTTTAAAATTTTAAGCGGAAATTTGGTGGTATGAAAAGAAGGAATTTATAGTGGTTCGGCTATAATCTCGAGCCTACGTCCACTTCTCCAATCCTAGAAAGGAATTGGGTTCCACTAAGCACTAATGGCAATTACAAGAGAGGTTTTTCAAGTTTACCTCAAAACTTAGTGTTTATAGCTAACACCAAACTTTACAGAGAGTATAAGCAAGAATGAGTTTAAAGCTAACTCACAACTTAAAACAACAATAATGTTGGATTTAAGGATTACCCAACAAGCACATATAAAACAAAGTAGATTAAAGTAAAATGTATAGAGAGTTGAAGATTATAAAGTGCAGAAGTTGTGTTGTACTTGTATCTTTGAAAATGAGGGTATTTATAGAGGATATTTGAAACTAGCCGTTTGGAGCGTCAAGGGAATAAATTATTCTGAAATGCAGCAGGGTCGCGACAGAGACTCGCCGTTTCGGAGCGTCAGACAATGGCTCCTAAATACTTTTTGTAGGCCCGACAACATCCTTGTATAAAGTGTACTTACTTTGGGCGGGTCGTGACCGAGACTCTTGAATGGCTCCAACGGTTAATTTTGAAAGTAGCGAGCGAGACTTGTGTGAGACATGGAGTCGCGACCGAGACTGAATAGTAGCGACCGAAACTGCTGTGATGAAGCTGAGTAACGACCGAGACATGGTCGAGACACTTGAGTCGCGAGTAGTCCAGTGGCTTCACTAAAAATTTGATCTGTTGAGTCGCGACCGAAACATCTGTGGTAGCGGTCGAGACACCTGTGCTGAGATTGAGTCGCGACCGAGACTTAATGGTCGCGAGCACTCTGATGATCGAGACAATTTTCCTTTGGTGAGTCGCGACCGAGACTGTTTAGTAGCGACCGAGACACTTCTGCAGAATTACTACATTGTTGTTTTCATTGTCTGTTTCAACTTGGATTGCTTTGATATGAAATATATATAGATAAACTTGAAACAATATTAGTATCTTCACAATTTCAAGTATAAGTTGGTCAAACAATCAAAACAAGGGATTTTGGAAACTAGGCACAACAAATTCGTCACAATTTCATCACTAATTGGTATCAAATTTGCAGCAT
>CATIWJ010059231.1:0-18294 GCA_949640765.1 Croton laevigatus | reverse complement strand
GATGATAATGCCCTTGTAGAAGCCCTTTTTCCCGTCAACTATGGATGTTAGAAACCACCCACGTTGGACGTGTGAAGTTGGAAATGCTTTCTGATGAAAAATGGCCTTCACATGTTTTAATTCTTGAACTTAAAATCTGGCCCAATATTTAACAAAATTCACACGACCGTGGTCTTGCTAATACGGCTGCTTGTGTGGATCAATTTCATTTTTCACGAAATAAAGTGTCTTAAGCTCCAATTTCCTTGTCTTTACGCCAAACACCTTAGAAATACTTTATATACTGAAAACACTAACAAACAGACTCAAAACAACCTAAAACAAATAAACAATGACTCATAAACAAACAAAATTAATATTAAAAACTATCACAAAAATATGTTAAATAATCTCACTTATTTACAAATGATTCAAAGTTCATTTATGACATATGTATATATACTAATGTCCAAATGATATATAAATGATAAACGAATGGTAAATGGTTTACTCGTGTTCTTTTGTCCATACTTTAAAGTATTTCACATGCTGGTACCTTATGTAGCTCACATGGCAAATAAATGCAACCTAACTCATGACAGTGCAATAAAGCAATTCATATATACATAAAACATACATTTATATGTGATTAAATAAGCATAAAGTACTAAACATGTTGTCATTGTTTTGTATACCCTTTGTTTGTATTACGCGTCTCCATGACTAGACTTTTTCCTGTTGATTTCTCATACAAATAACAATTTAATTAATTTTTATCTACTTTTCTAATAATTTATTTACTTTTATTTACTTCATATCTACCATATTTCTTCTTCTTTTGCTTTCCTTATTTACCTTTTGTTTACCTCATATTTACCATTTTTCTGTCACTCATTTATCTCCCTTTTATGATATATCATTCTTGCAAATCCTTATTAATGGTCGTTTATTCCTCTTCATACATTAGGTTACTTGTACTTCCTGCGTTATCAAATTTCAAGATGTCACATTTCTACCCTCCTTAATTTAAGCTTCGTCTCGAAGCTTGCTTATTTGATATTTTTAACGTTTATTTCTCTACTGTTATCACTTATCCCTTGTTTTGAGTTTCTTTCATTATTGAGTTTTTTTATGTTTTGTTCTTCGTAATCCACTTTTTCATCTCTATACCGATTATTGTTTATTTATCATGTCTTACATTTTTCAAACCTTTCGGATAAGTGTTATTTCCCTTTTACAATAGTTTTATGCTTGAAACTTATTCGTTTTTATATATTTCTTACTCACATCTCAAATAATAGTTCATGGGTGATCAGCCCATGAAGCTATTATCTTCGACATGCTGATCTTATTATATTTTTCTTAATGTTTCACTATAGGTCGATTACGGCCGATCCCAACATAAAGTGAATACATCACTCTTTATGTTTTATTCTGAATACTATATTTCCTTTTCCATTCTTATTGTACTTTACATGTCCTATTTTTCTTTATGTACACTTTCTTTTGATTTATATTGATTCTGTCAGAATGACTAATGAAAGTATTTCTTTCGTGTTTCCTTATTATACTTTTGTTTCTTGTATCCTGAATGAATATTTTATATTTCTATCAATATTTAATTGCTACAAATTTTTCTACTATTCTTTTGGTGTTCTTATTCCATGTATGTTGCATATGGCAATTTCTAATGTACTTTTATTTCATTTATGTTTATTCTACTGCTTATTTCCTTTTGATTTTCTAAATACTTGGTTTTGTCTGACTTCTTTTTGTTATGCAATTTATCTGCTTATGTTTACCTTTCTGTTTAGCTTCTGCTATTTCCTATTGATCGACCGTCCTAATTTGTTACCTATTTTCATTTCTTAATTGTTGTGGGTATCCCATTTTACGTTGGTAATGGCCACTCTCAACATAATACGTATATCCCTCTATGTTGTTTCCTTTTTATTTGATCTCTTCTTATCTTTCTATCTTTGCTTATTTCTGATTACAACTATTCTTTTTTTTTTTTTTATTTCCTAACGCTTTGTGCCAATGTTGTCTCTTGTTCTCTTAATTATTTGGTGTCTTACTTTCCATTTACTTCTTATAATTGCAGTCCATGTGCTTGTGTTCCTATTTTGCATATATTGTTTTCTCTGTTTAACAGTCCAGGAACGGCTAAACTAATGCTATGATACTAATAAATGTAACACCCCTTAACTCAACTATTACTAGCTGAGCTAAGTGTGCCACATCTGATACAATTTGGTATACAGAACATTACCTGAGAAAATTTTTTTCTTCTTTATGCTGTTATCTGTTCTGACATCTGACTTTTATGTCTGCAGTATATGCCGCTTTAAGTGATTTTTGTGAGTCTGATACTGTAATTCATATTGTCGAATTTATGTATTTAGGGTCGACTTCCCACAGAGGTCACCCATCTTAGCTTGTACTGTGGCCTGAGCACGTTTAACTTCAGAGGTTCTGCGAATTTCTCCGCGATCCTTCTGGGTCCACGCGCCCAGACTGTATCATCTGAATCAACAGTTACTGGATAACACGTCTATACTCGATTTTCTTATTTCTCTGCTTACAACTTGTGTATAATTCACATATTTCAGAATTTCTCTTTTTATTTATTTTTCGTTTACCATTTATCTACTTTTTTTATAATTTATTTACTTCATATCTACCATTTTTTTTCGTCTTTTGCTTTCCTTATTTACCTTTTGTTTACCTCATATTTATCATTTTTCTGTCACTCATTTATCTCTCTTTTATGATATACCATTCTCGCAAATCCTTATTAATGATCCTTTATTCCTCTCCGTACATTATATTACTTGTACTTCCGGCGTTATAAAATTTCAGGATGTTACACCTAATGCATCATTTTCAGTTTTTTGGGTGCACTTTCTTCCCATGTTGTACCATTGTACAGAAACCAAATCTGTCGATGCTGCACATATCTAACAACACATAAAATCTGCAATTGTCTACCACTTCTCTCTTCCTCTCTCACTGCTGCACATATCTGACAGCACATAAAGAATTAATTTTTTATTTTCTCACACCACTATAAGAGAAAAGTTAAAATCATCCAAATACAACATAAAATACCAAAAATTTCAATTATTTTCCCCTACTATTTACTCTAAAGTCTTTTTTTTTTTTTGTTCAGGTAGTATTATATTTTTAGTTTCTTTTTTGTTCATAGGTAGTATTATATTTTTAGAAAATAATGATAATCAGACAATTTTCCTTTTTGGGTTTCTAATAACAAAGAGATAAACTAGGTACACCATTTTTGTGAAAAAAAAAAGGTATACTATGATTAAATTACGTATACTATTCTACCTTTTATACGTATACTACCGTAATAAGTTATAAATAATTTTAAAATCATCACTCAAATTCCAATTCCCCAAACTCAAAACCTTCTTCTTAACCCATCCGATTCTCTGTCTCTCTCCAACGGTGAAAACTCGTTCAATCTGTCCGCTCACATGATTATGAATTGTTGTTGGCTTCATTTTAAATTTCCTTTTGCGTCTAACTTCTATGATTGATTGTCTCTGAATTTAACTGCCGGCCGTCGTCCTCTTCAGTCTTCAGGTAGATTTCTGTTCTTCTCTATCTTAATAGATGTTGAGGGTTGCTGTTATCAGTCTCCAATCTGCTTCTTTATGGTTTTTGCGCATTTTTCAGTTTTGTTCCTTTTCACTATAAAGTTAATATACCCAGAAATTATTTTAGCAAATGGCAGCCACTCTTTGGCCATTCTTTGGTCACGACTCACGAGTCAAGTCTTTGAAGCTTCAACTCAAATTTTACTCCTTTATTGTTTTTTAATTAGGGCACAAATAATCTCTTCTCTCACTCTTCCACTACTGTAACTGAAATTACGACTTTCTCAATGGTCTATGGGGTGGGGTTTAGCGTATGACGGAATTTCAATGTTTAAGTGGGGTTAGAGTTTCCTTTTCTATGGAGAAAAGGTTTATTGGAGGTTCCATTCAATACGAAATGTTTATGCATTATTACTTAGTCTTTAAATAAATTTTGGTTTATTTTGTATTTGATTATTGTACATGTTTTGATATTACTGTCTGTTGGGTTGCTTTGATATTACTATCTGCGGCATGAAACAAGTCCATTTTGCGTTTTGTTTTTAAAACTGACTTTTAACCTTTTGAAATGGCAATTGCCTTTTCTTTTCTCTGTCTGATTCTAGGGAGTCCTGCTGAGTTCTTAGTCTTAATAACTAGAAGACTATTAGTATAAGTGACAAAATAGATTGCCTTTTGTTTATGGATTGAGTTCAAGTCTTTTTGGTTCTGCTCTGATTGGAATGTTGTAGAATTAGAACTGAAAATTTTAGATTAAACTGAATCAAATTGAATAATATGGAATCATTCCTTAATTCAGTCAAAGATTTTCTATGTAGTTTTGTACCATTGTTGCCATGAAGACATTTAGAATCTTGCAGTTTAATATAAAAGGCAATACAATAAATCGATTGCAATTTAACCGTTCAAGATGTATCCCAACTCTAAATTGAAAAGTATTCCTAATTATTTAATATTTATTAAATAGGAATATTGAAAAAGAAGGAAATTAAAAATCTACCTAAATAATTAAATTAGGCCCAGATAGTAGTTTGATTATGACACGCTTGATACAATTAATCAAGTATAACACTTATTCCCAGTCCATTAATAGCTCAACTGCTGAAGAAGAATAGTGAAGTACTGGTTTTATCGTTCCCTGGATGGTTTGACAAGATACTTCTGATGAGTACATCATAAAGATGGTGTTCTCAGGAACCTTAAAAACACAATGTATTATGGCAGACACTATTTCTTTAAAATCAATGTTCTTCTATTCTCTCAACCAAAATCAGACTTGAAAACTTATTGCCCAGAACTCCTGATTGCATTATGAGGGAAGCTTTCTTTATCTCTGATTAAGCTGGACTTATAATTGAAATATTGTTATGCTTATCTTTCTGTTCTTATACGACTGTGATGATAGTCTTATGTATCCTATTATTATGGTATCATTTAGTTGCAACATATCGTTTGAAATAGCCTTGGAGTTGGGTGCATGGAGTATTTAGTTAATGTGTCAAAGATGAGGTCAGTTAGTGAGTAGTAGACAGGATTTTGAACTAATGTTTGGGAATTATATTAGACTTTAGTTGCGTAAGCCTAAACTTTTTGGAGGATGATTTTCTGAGTTATTAGCTTATTGATATGAAATGAAAATAAATTTTAATTGCTTGATGTATCTGATACACAGCACCATCAGATTGCTGAAAGAAATGAGAAACATATGAAAACTTTACCCCCATTGAGGGTAAAATAGTAATCATTTTTAGGTTCTAGAATTATACCAAACATAAATTTTTGGAATTCAATTTAAGTTAATCATTCCAAACACCCAAAACTCATTTTTAGGAATTCATTTCCAAAATGAATTCTATAGTCCTACTAGATTATTCCAAAGGGGCTGAATGAATGAACTTTTATGATTTATGAATCTCTTATTTGAATTAAAATTATTTGTTGCTTATAGCACCAAAATATTAGCGAGGGAAGGTCAGTTCTTTTGTTTTTGTAAGCATTTCAATTTCTATTTCCATTGATCTTCTTCTGCATTTGCTTTAATTGGTTATTTCCATCCCTAATTAATTTTCAAAATTTATAATTAATAAAACAAAAACAAGTCTAGTGCCTTTTTGAGAATTATCTTGGTTAAAAGGTGAAAATAGGATTATAAAATTATGTCACATTTTCCACCATATTGTGTAGTTCAACGCAGATTATAATTAGACTATAGTTAATCTACCAGTTGCCAATTAACAAATGCATAAATACACGTCTAGTATTTATTTTCTAAAGAAAGAAGGTGCTGATGCTGCAATGAATCTCTATTAGTGAAGGTATTAAGGATAATCTTGATTCCAAGAACCTTATTTTTGGTTGTTTAACCACAAATACAATAATAGATTTAGGTTCTTCCAACTTTTGACTTACCAGACAATGATTTCTGTACCTTTTTGAAATCCCTATCTAGCTTTGAATAAAGAAAGTATGGATTGGTAAAACAAGTTTCTAAAGCATATTTGAACTAATTCAAGAATGGTATTAATATATTCATAAATTCTAGAGCTGGACAAGTTGTTGATGGAGGTTTGATATGGCTGCTCAAATTCATAATACTAACTGTTACGGCATAATTTTCTTCAAAAGCATTTGAAGTAACTTTTTTTTTTTTCATCTTAATGCATTTAATCCTTTATATGTTATGGATTAAAGATATTGATTAGTATTAATGATTATAAAAATACTTTTATATTATTCAGAAAAACTTGTATGTTAGATTTAATAATTAATAATTTTTTAATATGTCTTTGTCTTTAATTGAATTTTTATGCTTTTGCCTCTCTCTCTTTTTAGATGCAGTAGTACAATACAATTTTATCGTTCAGAAGAGTAGCAAATGACAGATTCTGATCATCATTGTCAAGGTACCAAACTATTTTTTATCTTTTAATTGATATGTTGGTCAAAATTAGATGTTTGTGTTCTTAATTTTATGAAATTGGATATGCTATTTGTTGTTGGAAAAAAGAAGTTTTTATTTATTTTGAATATTATAAAGTTAATAGAAATTATTTTGAATATTTTGGCAGTTGATAAAGGTGAAAAGATCCATATGGATAATGAAAATCCATATGTTAATAGAAATGAACATTCAATTAATGATTTGATGCACATGGTTGTGAATAGCGAGGAGGAGGCATATAATCTATATAATGAGTATGCCGCACGAATTGGTTTTAGCATTAGAAGAGGAAATACTAGGTATCATGTAGGAACAAGAAATATTTCCCAAAAGGAATATTATTGTTCTTGTCAAGGTTTTAGTCTAGAACCTAATTGTCCAACAAGATATCGTAATCGATTCGAGACTAGGACGGGGTGTGAAGCTATGGTTCGTTTTTCTGTTAAAGATGCTATTTGGAAGGTTACAAAATTTTTGAAAATCCACAACCATGAACTAGCTTCACAAAAAGAAATTCATTTATTAAGATCTAATAAGATATTGACCACACCTAAAGTGAATGTCATAGGTTCAATGGTGAATGCAAGCATAAGTACGAAAAATGATTATGCTTGCTTGTCTAGAGAAGTTGGGGGAAGAGATCATATTGGATTTACTAAAAGAGACTGCTACAATTGTTTGAACAACGAAAAAATGATTTTAATTGAAGCAGGCGATTGTCAGGGTGTAGTAAATCATTTTAAGGTTAGACAAAATCAAGATGCAATGTTTTTTTACACAATTCAAGTTGATCAAGAGAATAGAATGACTAATTTTTTCTGGCGAGATGGGAGATCCAGGATCGATTATGATTTCTTTGGAGATGTGGTTGTTTTTTATACTACTTATCGCACAAATAAATATGATTTAATTTGTGCACCATTTGTAGGGGTAAATCATCATTGGCAAAATATCATGTTTGGTTGTGCTTTTTTGCTAGATGAGACTACATCATCTTTTGTTTGGTTGTTTAAATCATTTCTAGAATCAATGGGGGGAAAGGAACCTAAAACAATAATCACAAACGAGAATCAAGAAATGGCAAATGCAATTAGAGAAGTTTTTCCAAATACTCGACACTTGTTATGTCAATGGCATATTGCAAAGAATGCTCTATCACATTTAGGAAAATTTAACTCAGATCCGAATTTCTGTAAAATTTTCTATAAATGCTTGCAAGAATGTGAAACTGAAGTTGGATTTCAAGAGACATGGAATAAAATGATGGATGAGTTTAGTGAGTTGAGAAACCATAAATGGTTGAATAAATTGTATGAAATTAGAAAAAGCTGGTGTTTAGCTTTCAATAAAGATGTCTTTTCTGGTGCTATTAGATCATCTCAACAAAGTGAAAATAGAAGTCATATCTTAAATGGGATTGCATCCAAAACCACTTCACTTTCTCAGTTTGTACTTTCATTTGAGGACTTGGTAGCAGGATGGAGATCTGATGAAAGAGCTGAAGATTTTAATTGCCAGAAAGGTATGCCTCCTCTTGCCATTCAAAATAGTGGTCTCTTGTATCATGCAGCTCAATTTTTTACAGCTAAGATATTCTTCTTCTTTCAAAAAGAATTACTTGATGGTATAGCAACAAATTGGTCTGAAATTAGTTGTTGTGATGGTGTACACTCTTTTAAGGTAATGGGAGAGAATGAAAACTCAAGAATCAATACTGTTCACTTTGATGTATTGAACATGGATATTAGTTGTACTTGTAAAAAATTTGAGCATATGGGTTTGTTGTGCTCACATGCATTGAAAATCTTTGTCATAAAAAATGTGACAAGGATACCAGAGAAATATATTTTAAGTAGGTGGACAAAAAATGCAAAGAAGATAATGATTGAGAATGAAGAAGTTCTACATCATGATAATTTTGGTGATGCTGAAACCGTATTTCGAAATAATGTGATGTGGTATGCTTATGATATCATTGTGAGGAGCCAAGAAAAAGAAAGTACAAGACATATATGTCGAGAGGCTTTGCGCAAATTAGATGGAGATATAAGCAAAGAGTTGGGACGTTTGCATTTGCATGAAAATGATGAAATGAAAGAGAATGATGTTAATGAAAAGGAACCTGAAGACGCTAATCCAATATTAAACCCTCCAAAAGTGAAGCCGAAGAGTGTTTCAAATGATAGACTGAAAGGCCATTTAGATGAGCGAGGAAAGGAAAAAATAAAGGGTGGATCAACTTCTGGTATGTAGCTCTCATGTCTATCAATGTTAATATATTTTTCTGACTTTTTAATAAATTTGTATAAAATTTGTGTTGTAGAGGAAGTGAATTGTACTAGTCATGTGGAAGCAGCACATGCTGGAGAAAAATCCCAAAAATTGTTTTCTCAGTCATCAACACCTATGGTTCCAGATCATGTGATTCAACATCATTTAAAACCATCTGATTCAATGTCTATGCAAATCCAAATGCCAAACCAAGTGGTAACTTCATGTCCAAGCAGAACAAATGCCTTTTCATCTGAAGTACCTATGTCAACGGCAAAGCATCCTCTATCTATGCCCTTTCAGGTACCTACATGATGTATATTTATTTGTTCACTTGCATTCTTTTTGTTAGGACTCTGGACTAAATTGGAATCTAAATGATGATTTTTTGATACTCATTTATGTTGCAAGCTATTGATTCATTAACCATTAAGTCAGGCTGTTTTTTAGAAAATAGTGGTCACATTTCAAATTCAAAATTCATTAATGTTTAATAATTGCTTAATTTTTCAGGAATCAAGTGCTAAGATAAGCAAGAGATTCTAAATTTCAAGAGAAGTGATAGAAGCACAATTGCCCATGTGGATATAATTTTCATGATTTTTTGTTTCTTCACTGTTCAAAGTTTGTAAATGATTTTACTTTGCTTAAGCATTGTATTAAATATTATTAAAGATGATACTATTTTTTTTTTCCTTTAGTACCTTTTTTTTTTTAATATTCAGCTTTATGCTATTGATGCAATTGTGTTTGTCTCTTTAGTTATTTGTAGGTTTTATATCTACTTTCAACCAATATGGAACAGAACTGCAAATTTTTAACTATAAGAGATGATTTTTTATTTTACTTTAATAACTATGTCAATAACACATTGTATACATATCAATCAAATTTATAATATCTCCTATTATTTAAATGTTTTTTTAAAGTAAGTTAATAGCAATTTTTTTAATGCAATTACCGTTATACGTTTTATTTATTACTAGTTTTTCTTTTATATATTTCGCACAAGGTTTTTCATTTTTTAGTTACTCGTTATTTATTTTTTTATTATTATATTTTGTGTTATTTTAAACATTTTAATTGTAAGAAATGTTTTCTTATTATGTGCAGTAAGTGATGTGTTATATTTTTTTGAATGAGCAAATTATTAATTAAATAAGATCCGCCTGTAAAAGAGGTCGGATGCACATGGGTGGGTGCGAAGACCACTCTCCTACAAGTGTCGAAGAAATCACTGCTCGAGCCAATGTATGAGTTAAAAGATCTGCGAATCGTGTAGCTCATACATTGGCTCGAAAAGTGATGTGTTATACTGTAATTTTATTGATTGTTTATATTATAGTCTTTAAATTTTGTATATCATTTTTTTTCCTTAGTGTTTAAATATAAATTTTTAAAAAAATTATTATTCTTTTTGGAATTTTTTTAATTGAATAAAATTAAAAAGATATTGATATTGTAATTAAAATTATTTCTTACGATTTAATTCTAATTAGTTAGCAAGCCCAACCTAATTATATGCACCAACCAAATAATATATATATATATATTAAATTCTCATATATATATATATATATGCAGACACATGAGAATTTAATTATTTTCGTATATGAGTGGTCCTAAACACTCTCAAGCCTGAATGCTTGAATTTTTGTATGTTCAATCAGCCACCTTTTTTTAATTTTTCACAAGTTGTATAATTATTTAATTATTTTATAATATTTAAAATTAATTAATTAAAATGAAAATAACAAATTTGATTAAACTATAACACATGAATCTTTTTAATCAAGCTTATTCATGGAATAATAAACTAATTAGTTGACATATTCGCTAGTCTTAAAATCTCTTGCATGGGCGCAGCGCATAATCTCCTATAAACAAAAGATATTGATAAAATATAGAACTGAGAATGAAAGCTTATATTTCAAAGATATATTTTATACAGAGATACAGACCTACTTATATACAATAATACTTGAGACTATATATGGTAAACCTAACTAATCAAGGAATAATAATCTCAAAATATTAGGAGAGATTTACACTCTTGATTATCCGCAAGATCTGCTCTGTTTGACATTCCCATAAAATTGTTGCCAGGTGTTAATAAGCATCAATTTGCTCACTAGATACTCATGACAAGCGAAGTACATAAGTTTCGTAAACAAGTTGGCAATCTGATCATGAGATGAAACATGGACAAGGGAAAGAACTTTATCTTGAACAAATTCACGAATGTAATGACAGTCAACTTTAATGTGTTTAGTGCGCTCATGAAGAACTGGATTGGTGGTAATGCTAAGAGCACTAGTATTATTACCAAATAAAGGAACAAATGTTTGATCACATTTCACACCAAAGTCAACAAGAAGTCGCCGAAGCCAAACAGTTTCAAAGCTGACAAAAGACATCGACCAATACTCAGCTTTGACAGAAGATTTTGATACTCTTTCTTGCTTTTTACACTTCCAAGAAATAGGCGAGGCACCTAAAAAACACACCAGCCTGTTGTATATTGTCGAGTGTCAACACATCTGGCATAGTCAGTGTCAAAATATGCAATAAGAGCAAGAGGTGTGTTGGAAGCAAAGAAGAGTCCACGATCACAGGTGCCCTTTAAATAGCAAATAATGTGATGAAGGGCAGAAAGATGATGTCGTCGAGGCTGAGAAACAAATTGACTGACAACTTGAACAGCAAATGAGATATCAGGACGTGTGATGGTAAGATAAATAAGACTACCCACCAAGCGTCGATACAATGTAGGGTCAGAAATAAGTGGACCATCATCACGTTTCAATTTGAGATTCTGCTCCATTGGAGGAGAACAAACTTTATCATTAGTCAAGTTCGCTAGTGTGATAAGATCTACAATGTATTTTCGTTGTGTAACATAGAGACTGTAAGAGGAGTATGATACTTCTAATCCTAAAAAATAAGTGAGAGACCAAGATCTTTCATATGAAAGGAATCATGAAGAAACTTTTTAAAGTATGCAATTCCTTGTTGATTACTTCCTGTGATAACCATATTATCCACATAAAGAAGCAAAGCGACAATGCCATTAGAGGATTGACGAGTGAATAAAGATGGATCATTAAAACTTTGCTGAAAATCAATCGTACAAATGGTAGTGTGAAATTTTTCAAACTAGGCTCACGATATTTATTCAAGGCCATAAAGGGATCTGTTTAGTTTGCAAACTAGATTAGTATCACCAAGAGAATAACCAGGGGGCATTCCATATAAACAATTTCTTTCAAGTGGCCATGAAGAAAAGCATTTTTTAACATCCAATTGATACAACAGCCAGTGCTGACAAAATGCAATAGCAAGAAGAGTTGTGACTGTGGTCATTTTGGCAACTGGATCAAATGTTTCTTCGTAATCAATTCCATATTCCTGCGTGTATCCTTGAGCTACCAAACGAGCTTTATAACGGTTGAGAGTACCATCATGCTTAACCTTAATAGTATAGACCCATTTGCTGCCTATGACAGAAGTATAAGATGGCCAAGGAACTAAATCCCAAGTCAGCATATTTTAGCGTGCAAGACACATATGTGGCGTGCGATATAGTAAGGATTCTTCAATGTCTTCAATTCTTTAGCAAGTAAAAGATTCATCTTAATTTGGTTAAGTTTAGACTTGCTGGAGCTACAATTAAATACTTAAAAAGTCATTAATAAATCACAAGTTTAAGTGAGCTTGTCAAATATTCAAAATCAATGTATTTTGGCATTCCAAGCACAACAGTACTTGGCAATGCACCTTGTGATCTTCCAAAAATAGCATGCCCAATTTGAAATTCTATGTTTTTGATAGAAGCACTTTGATTTTTCAAAATTTTGTCTCTGCAGACTTCATGAATTGAGACATCAAATTCTCCATAGACAGCTTCTTTACTTCTTATTGTGGAGGAGCTTGAGGTTGGAATCTCAGTGGTTATTGCCTTTGCACATTTGCATTATTCCACAAAAAGTTGGAATGATTTCTCCAAGTAGGATTGTAATTGTTGTTGTAAGTATCATTTTGCCTGGGTAAATTATTTTCTCCAAGAAAGTAAATAACATCCCAATGTACATTTCGTTTTCAAAATTTTTTTAATTGCTCCACATTAGCATATCATTTCCATGTCTTCCAAAGATTAATCAAAAGATTTGAAAAATCAAATATTAGCTAAAAAGGATGTTTAGAGCTTTTACGAGAAAAAAAAGGAACATAAAAACCTTTTCTTTTTCTAGGGTTTGTTCACTTTTGTGGCCGTTTCCAATAAACTCTTTGCCTATGTGCAATTTTTTTTTTTTTTGCCTCTGTGCGATTTTGTTTATTTCTTTGCTTCAGTGTAATTTTTGTTTACATTGCCTCCGTGCAATTTTCTTCTTGTTTGGATTTTTATTTCGTTTTGGTGATTCTGTTTAAATTTGTCAGAGACCAGATCAGACTAATATAATCAAGAGCAACAGATAAAAGTTATTGGAAGATGGAGATTCATGTCCTGTTATTATGCTTCTACTGCTGGCTTCTGGGTTTTTTTTATTCTGATCTATACTTTGGAATTGGTCTGAGATTGAAAGATTGACGATTGAAGGGAGATATTCATCAGCGGTTTGAAACAGTCCAGATCGGGAATCTAAATCTGAAAAGTCCATTTTGTACAAGTTTGAATCCTCAATGGCAAAGAACACCGGAAATCTAAAACTGATTTCTCTGACAATCGGTAATAGAAGGTGGATTCACCGGAAATCGGAGAACAGTGTTGAGCAAACTGGTAACATTTTTTGGCTTCTGTTTTTATGGTTTTTTTTTGTTTTGTTTTAGTCATTGTAATTTTCTACTTGTCCCAAATATCTAGATGAGTTATGGGTAATTTGTTTTATAGTTTCTAGATAAGCAGTCTCCTCGACAATTGCTGTATTACCGATTCATTTCTCTCGTAGTAAAATTAAGAATAGGATACTATTATTCTTTATTAAAAAAAAAAAAAGCCAAAATGATATTTTTGCTATGAATTTATGGAAGGTATATCAAAAATTTCAAACAAGTTTATGTTGGCACCATGTTTTTCCCGCCGACATTCCAGTCAACAATCCGGCGAACGTGATTTTCCGGCGAAAAAATAGGCGAGACCGCCTCAATGTTTTCCAGCCTAAAACTCACTGGAAACCTTTTGAAATTCACAATTTCGGCCTGAAACTTGACGGAATCCTATTCACCTTCACATTTCTAGCATGAACCACGACAGCAACCTTCTGAACTGTATGGAAAATGCTTCTTATCTCCGACAAAAATGTTTCTTCGAAACTTCTCCGACAGGAAATGCTTCTGAAACTCCAACGAAACTCGACAAATTCGACTTTGTCTGACACAACGAAAACTTGGTTTTGATATGAAATGAAACTTCCTTTGTTTTCCGATCAATCCTTCGATTTGTTTCCGTCTGAGTTTCCATCGAGCGCCGCCGATCTGTCTTTTTGGCCAGCGATCGACGAAGCTCTGCCTCCGCAACGCTCGTCCAGTCGCCGCCTCCACATCTCCAATCAATTCTGTCATCTAGTCGGCTAGCTAGGATTTCGGTTGCGTGAATAGTCATCCAGTTGCTGAGATTATTCCTTTTTGAATTTTATTTTATTTTTTTATTATTATTAATGACCTAAATAATTTGTTAGCCAAAAAATTTGATTTTTTAGGGGTTTTTTTTTTCAACTTGTTGATTAACTTGGTTTAATGGTCCAAATTAATGACATTTTTGTTCGGATAATCTTATTATTTTCCATTGACATCAACAAGTGCATGTATCTCTGCATATCTATTATTTATTATTATTTTAAAAAATTAACAGATTCGTGACATAATATATTTTAGATTACATAACCGCATAACGCATAACTATTAAACTTATTAGTTGTAATAACTTTCCTTAAATCATCCAAATTAAATTGGATTAGATCACATTAGTTAAAAATGAGGATAATGTTTCTCAATCAAAATTAACGGGTTAGCTAAATTAGGTAAATAAACCTTATTATACATTCTATCCAACACATCAATGGCAGGACATAAGAGCAAAAATAAATAAAGAGACCTCTGAAATTGCAATTTTGATTAAGAAATAATCCTCCTAACCCATTTGGGTTTACACTTCATCTTTATGGAGTGAATTACAATTTCACTCCATCCAAACAACGCTTAAGCCAAAATCTTCCAATTTCATTTTATTTAACCCTGATACCCACCAATTCCATACTTCAATATTCCTTCTCTCTCCTTACTGAGTTCCAGAATCTTTGAAAGACAGTTGTCACGAAAAGCCTCCTCCAAGAGCCACAAGCCCAGAAAGCTTCAAGCTTTAGTTTTGGTGGAGAATTTTCAGAAGAAAACATGGATAATATGTTATGTGATGAGCTACTTCAAGAAATTTTCACAAGATTATCAGAATCACCATCATCTTCATCTTCGTCTTCATCGGTTTCTTTGGTCTCCAAGCGGTGGCTTCATCTCTACCGCACCTCAAAAACCTCTCTGTCTCTTAAATTGAACCCTCATAATTCCACAATTCAATTTTTGCCTTCTCTTCTCTCTCACTATCCTTTTCTTTCATCTCTATCTCTCATCTTCTCCGCTGATTCTGGACCCACTTTACCCACCAACACCACACCTTTCAATGACCAACTTCTCTTCATAGTCTCTACGTTTTGCTCCAAGATTAAGCAACTCAGATTCTTGCCTGGTCCTGTTTCTTTCTCTTCTCTCTTTTCCCTCTCTAATTCATGTTCCCTTCTTACCTCTCTTACTGTTGTTCTGTCAAGGCCTCTTTTTTTACATTGGATCGCCAATTTTTCTTGTTTAAAGGAGCTACATATTTATTTATCTCAAACCCATGATTCTTTTTGCAACACAGAATCTGGGTTGTGTTCAAATGAAGAAATTGATGCAGAATTGGGTTTGGAGAGCCTTTATTTGTCAGGAATTAAAAGGGATGATTTGGGTTTTGGTTGGTTATGGAGAAGCTGCAAAAAGCTCAAGAAATTGCAGCTAAAGAGCTGTGAAGGGGTTGGCGATGGAGGATCTTTCATGTCATTTATTAGGATTTTAAAAGGTCTTCAAGAATTGGAACTAAGAACTTGCAGGAGTATAATTAATGGGATTTTATTAAAATCTGCAGAGAATTGTGAATGTTTGACTTCTCTGTTGGTATACGATGGCGGTAGCAAAGAAGGTCTGCTTCATTTTATTAATAATTGCAGGAGCAATATACAAAAACTGGATTTTAGATTACCTTTGGACCTAAACAATGATCATCTCTCAAGAGTTGCAATGAATTTTAGAGGTCTTTCAAGTCTCAGGCTTCAAAGTTGCTGTTTAGTAAGTGGTGAAGGGCTAAAAAGTCTTGGTACTTCAGGGCTGGAAGAACTGGCTCTAATAAACTGTGATGTGGTTGAAAGGGAATCAGGATTGCTTGCAACAATAGGTCAGAATTCGAGGCAGTTAATGAAATTAGACTTGTCGTTTAATGAATCTTTGGTCGATAAGGAATTGATTTCCATGTTGGTTTCTTGCGAAGGTTTGATTGAATTGAGGTTAAGAGGTTGCAAAGATGTAAGTGGTGCTGCAGTTGCTTGTGTGTTGAAGTGTTGCAAGAAGCTTGAATTTGTGGATATTATGAATTGTTGTGGCATTGAAGCTCAGGATATTGAGTTACTTGTTCTTAATTCGGTGCGGTTGAGACAAGTTCAGGTTGAGGAAAGTAAGCTTTCTGATGCTGCTAAATCATGGGCTGATCATAAATTCATTCAGCTCGTTGCTTAGTTAAAGGTATCAACTAACACTGCAGAAAACTGCTTCATTGTTCGTTGTAAAATAATATGCATAAAGAAATAAATATATTTGTACAGATTTTACTTTTCATTGAGAAATAAGATGACACTGTATTTTTAGTTATTATTATTGCAGTTTCGATTTATGAACATCATTTCGAATTGGCTGAAATGATGCCATTTTGGATGAATTGATTCCGCCAATTACAATACTGTGATCAAGTAGTCCATGGTCACTGCATCCATTTAATAGGCAAAATACTGAAACACCATTCATACAAATAAAACATCAAAAACTTTTCTCTTCGGAAGGCACCTCTTTTCCACTGAGGTCTAGTTTGAGCATAATTCCTTCCCCCCCCCCCCTAAAAAAGATTCATTCAAGAAAATCCATTAACGTAGCAAAATTAGAACTTCAAGTTCCAAGGCTCTGATACAAACATAGGCAATGCTACTGCAAATTCCACAAGGCAAGATTTCCTGCGAGGTCCAACTCAAAACCAATCTGCAAAGAGTGCATTGTATTGCATCTAATATAATACAAACCAATCCCTCGAAATAGTCATCCATTTATAGTTCAAAGAACAGGGAAAGCTCCGAGAATTCCTGCATGACAGAAATCACATGCAAAGAGTGCATTGTATTGCATCTAATATAATACAAACCAATCCCTCGAAATAGTCATCCATTTATAGTTCAAAGGACAAGGAAATCTCTGAGGATTCCCGCATGACAGAAATACAATATCCAAGTTTCTTTGAATATTTACTCACACCCCATGCCATTTGAATAAATGTCGAGAACAAATGAAACGGTAAAAATTTGCAAAATGCAACAATAGTTTTGATACCAAAACAAACTTCTGCAAAAAGAAATTTCCATACCAAAAGAAAATTTTTAAATATTTTTACTGTTGCTGGCATTATTGAGTGAGAGCTACGCTCTTGCTAGACGAGCAATGTGACGAAGTTTGGCCAAGTTTATGATGAATTTGGAAGAAAAAGTTTAAATATGGGCAACTTGATAATTTTGACCAAGTTTAAGGGCTCAACCTCTTTATTCATTTCCAATGTTACTAAAAGTCGAAACCTTTTGATTACTTTTAAGAAAAAGAAAGAAACTTATCTGTTATGAAAAAAAAAAAAAAAAATTTTGCTCAAACAGAAGAAAAAATTTACTAAAACGCTGATACCAGGGTTTTCCATTTCAACTTCAAACATTATTTACCTCCATTTGTCCGTTGATTTCAGGGATTACTATGTGGTTGCTACTTTAATCAGATAATCTTCTGCTAGATTTACTCCAAGATGATACTTCGCACGTTAATTTCGGTCGCTTTCCTTGTTTTCATGGTGGAGGAAACAGCGTCGTCGTCTGCTTATGGCCCTCACATTGCAGATGTTAATATACTTTTGCCCCCTAAAATGACCCATCCTGTTGAGTACCGTCTTCAAGGAAGTGATGGATGCTTCAAATGGTATCTTCTTCGCTAGTTACTGAGAAATTTCTGCTACTCATCTTCCAATGTCAGGTGTCTGATTTTTATATAAACTAACTATTGCATTGCAGGTCATGGGATCATCATGATATTTTATCTGTTCTACCTGAATACAACTTAAGCAGCCACTGTTCTACCAGTGCACGTTTGAGATCAATTGCT
>CATIWJ010059122.1:0-11763 GCA_949640765.1 Croton laevigatus | reverse complement strand
TACAAACCTTACTTTTTCACCAATACCAATAAAAAAATAATACTAAACAATTACAAAACTTACTATAAATGGAAATGTAAACAACCCAAAAACTTTGCTAAAAAGGGAAATGTAAAGAAACCAAAAAATTGGAGGTAGTATCTTTTTGACTTTCCATCATTTATGTCATTTGATAACTCTAACATTTCATCAGTTACAAAACTCAACCATTATATATATAAGTTGTGAGATGATCAATTACAGCGTGCGCCAAATAAAGAAAAATGCTGGAAAAACGAAAAATCTTGCTCCTTACCTTAGGTAGCAACCCATCTCGTTTATATTTTATTTGAGTATTTTGTTAATTGTGCATTTCAATTTTGAAAGAAAGAATTTAATTATTCAAAATTTCTTTCTAAAATTCAATGCATGTTTTGTTGTATATATATATATGGTCGAATTATTATACTACCTCCGTTTTTATCAATTCTTTACATTGAAATCAGTATAATTAAATTCAAGTTTGGTGTTAATAGTTTGATAGGTTGAACTAGATAAATTAAAGTATTATTTATATATAACTTAAGTACATTAATCATACTTTATAATTAACCTAAAAATACTTTAATCTATCTAACTCAACCATCAAACTATCAATATCAAACTTAAATCTAATCATGTTGATTTCAATATAAAGAATTGATAAAAACGGAGGTAGTAGTATATATTGCAAACTTACGCTTTTTTTCCTCTAATTTATATGTTTCACTCATAACTTTTTTTTTTTTTTTTTTTGAAAGGTCACAACTTTTATTTTAAATAATACTTCCTCCATTAGAAAATATAAGACAGTTTCCTATTTTGGGGTGTTCCAAAATATAAGGAAGTTTCCATATTCATACTATTATTAAATGCTACTTTTCCAAGATTACCCATCATAAATAAATAATTTGAAACTTTTGAGTATTTTGAAGTAAGGGTATTATAGTTAATTTAATTAAAAATTAATTATAAATTGTTGGAATTTTAGACATTCTTAAAAAATATACCATGAGAAATAGCCTTATATTTTGGAATGCAAAGAGTAATTTTATTTTCGGTTTTCATGATATTGTCCAATGACATAATTCTTTAATGATATGGTAAACTGAATTTAATTGCTATGGAATTTCTTTTTTTATTTGTTAGTTTATTTCAGTATCCAGGCATGAAGAAATCAAATACTAGAATGTTCAGTGTTATTTTATTTATTATCTAAGTTGTTAGGATAGTTAGATTAATTAATATTTCGAGTAAATCACATGTATATACTGAGATTGTCTATAATAAGGACTTGACACTGTGAACAACGTAATGATCATATGAACTATAGTTGTCTAAAATCATTACCATTCTTTTTGGTTAAATTTAACTATAGTTGGGAACTAAAAGCTTTATATGAACTAACTTTCTTTCTTTCTTTTTGTCAATAAATCATATCAATGGAACCATACCACTCTGCCTTAACAATTTAAGAGCCATGGCTGATCAAAATTCCAACCAAACCATTGATCATGATTACAACTGGCTTCCTTCTAGACACAATTGTGACTATTGTGACAGAAAATCAATTAATAATTATACCAAACTAGCGAAGAAAATCTCGATGGACTTGCGACAACATTGCAACAGAATTTGCAGCGAGAAATGCATCCATCGCTATTTCAGGCACCAATAATGCCACACTATTTTTGCTATGGAATTGCGACGGAAAGTAGTCCATCACAGGTGACGGAATGTTGACGGAAATATTCAAAATTTTTGGCTGAGCAATTTGAAAAATGGTGACGAAATTGCAAAGGCTAGGGATGTGCATAACCGAACCCGAACAACCCGAAGTTTGCTCATATAGCCACCCGAACCGAACCTGAAGGAGGATCGGGCCCCGAACCGATTAACACGAAAAATTCGAGCCCCGACCTCATACAACTGAACAACCCGAATTTCCTCTTTTTTTTTTTCAATTGGAGAGAAATTTAAACAAAATTAAATCTAATCTAAAACACCACATATTAAAACAAAACACCACACATTAAAACATATATTTTCAGCATACTAAACTACATACTAATATTCAAAATTACAACAAACAAATTAAAAAAATCTTCAAATTAATATTACAAACCATAAAAGTTAATGACAAATAGCAAATACAATTTAAAATTAACTTGTTAAACTTCAATATTTGATGATGTTCCTTGATTATTAACACTTGATGATGTTCTTTGACTGCTATCCAGATCACTTTCACTAAATTTCTCCAACTCTACAATTTATTTGAAATGTAAACAATACTTACCAACATATTATTTTTTTTATATGAGAACCAGTAAAATTAACACTCAAAATAATGCACATTTCTTCCAAAATATTAAAACAAGTTTTCTTCATCTCGCAAATTAACTGAAATTAGAAGTTGAAATACGAAATTCATTGACCTAAGAAATCAAAAGGTAAAATTAAGAAGATAAACTAACCCTGTAGTTGGGTTAGTATAAACTTAAAGGCCAAAATAATAATGGAGTAATTTGCTCTAACAATAAAGCAAAGAAATTTGGATTAGGTCTCTAATAATCTGACATTTTCCTATAGAATTCTATAGTTCCCTTGCACAATTGAAACAATTTTAGTCAATAAATATGTAATTACAAGTAATTCAAGCGCAAATAATTTCTTAATCCTATAGAACAACTAGAAAATCCCATCCAACCAAATTCAAATCCCATTCAAAGCTCAAAATCAAACTCAAATTGAAATCCATTTTACCGAAAAATAATTCAATCGCAGCAAACAATAAACATAATCCAAGTTTTAATACACAGAAATTAACATCAAATATAAGAAATCACAATCTGAAATTATTTAACATAGTTTCAATTTGAAAATAAAAAATTGAAACTTTCCTCAAACCAGAGCAGTTCTGACGGTGAAGGTGAAGGCCGGAGGAGCGACCGGTCACGGTGAATGTCGACTCGTGCGTGGCGGAGGTGAGGCGAGAAGGGAATGAGAGAAGAATGAGGGGCTGGGCTGCTAGTAGCGGCTGTATGGAAATGGAAGGAAGAGAAGAGATTAGGCTTAGGTAGGTCGGAGGAGCGACCGGTGACGGTGATGTGAACATCGACTCATGCGTGGCTTGTGGCGTGGCGGAGGTGAGGCGAAAAGGGAAGGAGAGAAGAAGGAGGAGCAGGGCTACGTGCGGCTAATTGGAAATGGAAGGAAGAGAAGAGATTAGGTTTAGGTTAGGTTTTGTTTTGTTGAACCCAAATGGCGTAGTCTCAAGGTAAAAGGGGGCGGCTTCGTCGGGTTGTTCAGTTGGATAACTTCGGTTCGGGTTCGACCGAATAACCCGAACAACCTGAAATTTTCAAAATATACCACCCGAACCGACTCCGTTTAAACCGATTAAACCGAACCGAAGTGATCGGTTCGGTCGGATCAATCTGGTGGGTCGGCTTTTGCACCCCTAGCAAAGGCAAATAGGCCATCACAATTTAGCCTTGGATTACGACTGAAATAGTGACGGACTTGTAATTCAAAATTTTACGTATTTTTGGGTGGACATTGTTCCGTTGCTAACTTATAGATCTATTGATAACACGTTGCAAAATCACACATTGGTTTTGGAACCATTCTGGTTTTATTAGGTACTTAAATCTCTCAAGGAATGATATAGGGGGGAAGTACCAACTTTTTTAAGGAAGTCCTCTAGTTTACAAACTGCTGACCTGGTTATTGTCCTTTTCTCAAATTTCTCCATATGCTATTTCTACAAACTTCCTTGACCTCTCAAATAATCTATTTTCTAGAGTGATTCCTAATTATTTTATAAGTTTTTAGTTTTTAATGTCACTGAATTTCGCCAATAATAACTTATATGGTGAAATTCCTCCTTCTATCGCAAACCTTTCCGAACTCGAGACCCTAAATTTAAGAAAAAATAAAATGTTAGGACATTTACCTATTTTGTTGGGGAAGTACAAAAGGTTGAAATTTCTTGATCTAAGCAATAATAAATTTTTCAGAGACATTCCTACTTGGATTGGACGAGAATTATCTTCTTTACAATATCTTAGCCTACAATCCAATAAATTATATGGAATTATGGCCTTGCAGTTGAGCCAACTAAAAGCATTTCAAATATTGGATTTGTCAATAAACCACATCAATGGAACAATGCCACGCTGCCTCAATAATTTAAGAGCTATGGTTGATCAAAATTCTAATGAAACCATTAATTTTCTATTAGTGTTCAAGCTAATGCTCCTCATAATCCTCAACTTGAATTATATGAAAACCGCATACGTAGCAAACAAGCAAGATTACATAAACAAACTGTACTGGACGCGAGGCGAAATAAACATGGTAATTTTATACATTTTTTTTCAAATTGCATTTTATATTTGCAATAGAGGTAGGACCTAATTGAAAAAACAAGTATACATATAAAATAAATTATGAAGGCATAAAAATATAAAGGAACCAACTGAAAAAACAAGTATACATATAAAAGATAGAATTGAAAAAAGTTTATCAGATGTGGACAACAAATAAATTTGCACAACAGACAAAACAAATAAAAAATTAAAAAAATAGTGCCTGTGAATAGTTTCACACCAAATCTAGCAAGATATTATTCAAAAAACTTTAAATAAAATTTAGTTATAAAATAAATTATGAAGGCACAAAAATATAAAGAACCCAATTAAAAAAAAAGTATATACATATAAAAGATAGAATTGAAAATAGTTTATCAAATGTGGACTACAAATGAATTTTCACAATAGATAAAATAAATAAAAAATAACAAAAAATTGGAGTGAGTTATTGCATATTTCAGCATAATTCTGCGCATCGCGCAGGTTCAAATACTAGTATCAGATAAATCAACAAAAATGAGTTATATATTTCTCTACAAATAAATTTGAGTAAACTCACATCTTGTCGCGTGTTTCTTT
Organism: Croton laevigatus; assembly: GCA_949640765.1. Taxonomy (NCBI): domain Eukaryota; kingdom Viridiplantae; phylum Streptophyta; class Magnoliopsida; order Malpighiales; family Euphorbiaceae; genus Croton; species Croton laevigatus. Next base: position 6,790 of record CATIWJ010059122.1, on the reverse strand, counting down.
CTTTAATAGGTTAATTCTGCAAAGTTTAGATTTCTAATAGGTCACTCGCAAAATTCAAAGTTCCGTTAGGGAATGCATATAAAGTTCAAAAGTGAAATAATATATTTGGTCCATCAATTGAGTGAAAATACACTTTAAATTTCGTCATATTTTCCTTCCACTTATAAAATGAACGTTGACAAGGAAAGGGGAAAAATATTATTAATCATGCTTTAATTTTCCAAAAAATTTCCATCCTTAATTTCAAATTGTGCGACTTTGAGAACCATTGACTTAGAAATGTAACATTTCTTTCCTCAACTATGACTGATTTTAGCCCTTCACATAGGCCGTTTCAAACTTTTTAGAAGTACTGTTCTAATCATAAAAATAAGACGCTTTATGTCTTTAATATTTGAAAATAAAGGCATGAATATAATATTTGAAAAAAAAAAAGTTGTGTTTTTACAAAATAAACTACATAAAGTTCATTGGGAATAGATGAAATTTTCTTTTTCCACCCAATTAGCTGGAAATTTTTTTTTCTATGGATTCTTAAAATTGGAAAGCCCTAAAAAATGGGGCTCTGTGTAAATGTTCTGCTTTTACAGAACTATCTGTGGGCCTGCCTTCATATTCTTCACCATGCTGTTGTGAGAATTAAGCTCAACTCTTTCCTCACTCCAACATTCTATCGTCACTTGAAATAATAATTGATTTTTCCTTACTTTTTTGTTAAGTTTCCAAGAGGGTGAAAGAATTAGCCTATTTACACTATCATGTGATTGAGAAATTTATTCCAGCCCCATATTTTGGTGCATCAAGTAATTGAAGTCTATTTTGAGGAAAAGCTTTCAGCCTTTACCTTCTTTTCCCGACATGGGATTTATTATCCCAACTCCGTTCATTCTTTTGCAAACTAATGGGACATGCTGATTTAATTTTTTTTTCTTTCTTTTCAATTCTGGCTACTGCCACTACAATTTCAATTTGTGTGACTTTGGACGAGTGATATCTAGCCCCTTCCTTACTCCTATATTTTATCTTGTATTGAAAAAATAATAGTATTAATTTGGATTATTGTTATATTATATCAAATAACTCAATTGAAAATATGAAACACTTTCACTCCATTTATGATATAAAATTACAATCACCGTGAGTGAAAATACAGTATAAAGTTCACAGTAATCTCCTCTTAAACCACAATACTTGACTTGGAAAGGAAACAAAAAATAAAAAATATGATATTTTGAAAATTCAACTTTTTTTTTTTCCAAGCGTAACGCATGTCTTGACTTAACACAATAATACTATTCTAAGTCAATAATAGCCCCAAAAAAATCCATTTCATGCTCAAAATATAAAAAACTCAATATCGCTTAAAATAATATAATAACTGTCAAATAACTTAATTGATAATATGAAAGCTATTTAGTAAACTCTTCTTAGACCACAATAATAAACTTTGAAAGAAAACAAATAATAAAAAAATAATATTTTGAAAATTCAACTTTTTTTTTTTTAAGGACAATGCATATCTTGACTTGCTTTTTGTCAATAATAAAAAAAAATGCATATAATGCTTAAAATATAAAAATCAATATTGCATAAAATAATATGTAGGTTGTGGAAAATAAATAATATAATAACTGTTGAGAAATAAATTTATTTTAATGATCAAATATAAAGAAATTGAATCAAATCAATATATAAAAAACCAATAATAATTCACTTAAAAATATGATATATAATAATTTATATGGTGTAGTTCCTCTTCCTCCTGCAATTGAATAACTATTTGCATAGGGTGTGAAATTAACACATCACAAACCAAACTATCAAATAAATTTTAAATAAAAATTTTAACGATAGATTAAGTTAATTTTTTAATATAAAGTTATGTAATTTTATTAGTCAAGATGATAATTTCTTAATTTATTTATACATATATTTAAAAAAAATTATAAAATTTAAAAATAAATCTAAATTAAATTATGTTCACATTTAATATATTATTATTCATATTTATTTCATGTATAGTATTTTCAACTCATTTTTACTACTAGACTTCCACTGTCTACTAATACAATTTATTTGCTAATAATATAATTTTAATCAAGTACGACTTGACTTTTTATATTCAGTTGTTTAACATGCTAATTTGACGATTTTATAGTTTTCGTTTAAACAAATGAATGAAGACAGAATGAAATATCATAGTCTTTACAGGGTGTTTAAAATTTAAATATATTTGTTGATTTGTGGTCACAAACTGAATTATCAAATAATTTTAAAATATAAATTTTAAGGATAGATTAAATTAATTTATTTTCTAAACCGCTTTATTTTTTAATCAATTTTTTTAATTAAAAGAAAATATAAGAGTAGTGTTCACGGCATACTCATCTATAAAAAGTAGCAAGGTTTGTGTGTTTATGTACATTTGCATTGAATTTTCAAACCATTGAGTATTATAATGTATTCCTTTCATCGTTAATATTTGTTTGTTTGGATCTTTCTGATATACTTTTTATTAATTTTTGCTGTCCGAAATGAGTCTATTTTGTGTAAAGAAACTGAGAGACAAGCACTTCTCGACATCAAACTTCACCTTATCAAATTTTTGCTGCTTGTGAAGTATCAATCAACAGTGGCTTGTTTTCTTTGTATCTTTGCTTGATTTTGCTTTAGAATGTAAAATTACAAGTGTTTGTTTGGACATTTGCTTATTTATGTTATGTTTTGCTTCTTTCAATAGAACTCAAGATAAATAACATGCTCAGTTTTAGGATATTAATTAGGATATTAATGGATAGGTTTGAGGATCCTCCTCTAGGTCAAGCTCTGCTTCAGTTTTATGATATTAGTGGTTTAGTTTCCATTCGATATGTACCTATTTTGACTAAAATTTTTGACTCATGTGATTCAATTAGTTGTAGATACAGATACTCAGCTTAGTGTTGATACTATTACTATTTCCAACTGATTTTAGATCATTCAGGTTAGTTTCGAAAATCATAAGTAACAAACTTAGTTTTGACTTCCATGATTTAATTTTTATCAGCAAAGATAATAGTTTATTATTTTAATTTTTAATCCAAGAAAAATTAACATACTTTCTGTATTCTAATCCTTCACAATAACCTCCATAATCTAACCTAGCCGAGAATTATTTTGAAATTGAAAATTTGGAGATTTGAACCTTAATCTATCACCATGGTCATAAATGCACTTGCCACTATGCTATTACTTGATGCACACCTAGCTGAGAATGTTAATCAATAATTATACTATATTATTTATATTTAATAATTAATTTATAATATTAGTTGTTTATTTGTTGTTTTGAATCCATCACTTTCATCTCAATATCATGAAGTATGTGCTTTTAAAAAATAGGCCAAAATCAATTTTTGCCTCCTATACTATTATACTTTGAGACTTTTAGCCTCTGAGTATATTAGTGGTCTTAAAGGACCCTTGTATTATATAAAGTGGTTATAGTCGGACCCTCCATCCACGAGAAAACGAAAGGTGTGCTTCAAAAAATGTTTGGTGCGTGATGATGCTATTTGTGTCTCCCATTTAACAAAGCGATGCCATTTTGTGTGAGTTAACAAAAAAACCCTTAAAACTATAGGAACATGTATCTCGTATACGGGTTACAGGTTTCATATGTTTAACTTTGTATCCCATGTACAGGTTACATGATTCATATTTTAACTCTGTTTCCAAAGAATTACTCTATTTCCTTTGATTGTACGTCATAGAAATTCAAAAATGATGCCGTTTTGTGTAAGTTTAAAAAAACTTAAAACTATAGGAATTATATCCAATGTGCGGGTTACAGGTGTCATATGTTTAACTCTGTATCTCATGTGTAGGTTACAAGCTTCATATTTTAACTATGTTTCCAAAGAATTATTCTATTTCCCTTGACTTTACGTCACAGAAATTTAAAAACGGAAAAAAATTCGCCACCTGCGTTGATCTTCCCACCCTCTCCGCATTCCTTCATTACACATACGATTCCTCCATTACTCTATTTACATTGTAACTCCAAAATTTGGTTTTTAGACATTTAACATTTAAGATTTCATTTTGTAAATTGTTAAATCTCCTAATGAATATAATTTTATTTTTTGTAAGATTATAAGGATAAACCCTATTGTGGGTGTTCCATAATTTATGCAATGCCTTACGGTTAAGAATAGGATGAAAAAGAAACCCGTAGGCAGCTTTCATTCATGGTGACGTGATTGATGAATCGCATTAGCGAGTTTCTTTATGAGCATTTTTAACAATTTTTGCACAGACAATTATAGTGTATCTCGTGTGCAGGTTACAAGCTTCATATTTTAGCTCTGGTGGCGAATTTATTTCCATTTAAAATATGAAGCCTGTAACATGCATACGGGATACAGAGTTAAACATATAAAACCCATAACTCACTCACAGGATACACGTTCCTATAGTTTTAAGTTTTTTTTTTAACTCACACAAAACGGCGTTGTTTTATTAAATGGGAGACGCAAACAACACCAGCAAGCGCCAAACGTTTGTTGATGCACACTCTCTGTTTTCTCATGGATAGAGGGTGCGACTATAACCAGTTTATACAGTACAGGGATCTTTTAAGACCATTAGTATACTCAGGGACTAAAAGTCCTAAAGCATAATAGTACGTGGGGCAAAAAGTGATTTTAGCCTAAAAAACATGAAATGCTCAATTTTTATTTTTAAAAACTTTCATTTAGTTTATTATCAAACTATTGTTTAATTAATCAATTAATCTAATTATTATTTGATTTATAATGAAAGAGATAATTTCAAATTTTATTGTATTATAAATATTATTTTAATTCACATTTTAATATTATGTTAAAACTCAAATTAATTTAAGAAAAAAATTTACAAAAACTTTTCTAAATTTTATTCTATTCTACATTTATTTCCCTTTTTTTTTTTAAGTGGACAAGAATGTCCATGCGTTTCAATTTTGTTGGACAAATATACTCTTCTGTCTAATTTTCTGTTAAAATAACAGTAAATGGACCAAAATATAATTTTATGTTTGAAAAAATTCAAAAATTAAGGGACTGTTTTAAAAAAGAGTCTTCTTCAACCTTATTCTTCCAATAGGAAGCTCTAGCTATAACACCGATTGGTTGTTGGGAACAACTTGATCATTTTCTTTTCTTTTCTTTTCTTTCTTCTACAATCATCAAATTAACAAACACTTTCTTCTTCCTTTAAACACCAAATGGAATTGTGAAGTATTTGAAATTCCACCACCCACGCCAAACACAACTATAATCATTTCTTTGTAAAGTTTGTTGTCTCATTTCTTCTTATTGGCCTTGCTTTTCTTTAGCTAATTTTTTTTTTAGTTTCGGTTAATTTGATTTAATAATTGAAATGATGAAATGGGTTTGTTATTTTTTGTAGAAGAATGTGACTTGTTTAATGGAGAATGGGTAGCAAACCCATCAGGACCATTTTACACTAATCAAAGCTGACCTAAACTTGAAGGCGGCAACTCATCGTCGATACAGCTCCGAACAAACAAGTTGGCTAACTAAGACTGACTACCAGCCAAATTTCTCTTCATTTTTGAAGAAGAATGATATGAAGAGGAATAGAGAGAACACAGAACAGAGTACAAAGAAACAAGAGAAGAGTAAGCGGCTAGGGCAAAAGTGTATAACAGTTTAAGATAGGCTTTATACATGCCCATTTTATCCGAATCATGCCCATACCCATACTAATTATTCTAGTGTGTACAGTACCATAGTAAAGCAGCTTATACATGTATATAATACACAAAATGTACAGAATACAAAGATATAGAGATTAATTCTATAACCCAAAAATTCTCTTGATGGTATCAGAGCTGGTTTGAGAAACCACTATCAAAACCTGAAACAAAGTAGAAATATAGATTCAATGGCAGGTGGAAAGAAAACATAAAGATCTCTTAAATATTAGGAGAGCCTTAATGATACAAGGCAAATTGCCACAGCATTTTTGGCCTGAAATATTCTTGACCGCTACACATATTATTAATAGGGTTCTATCTGAACTCCTGAAATGGATAACTCCATATGAGTTTGTATCAACAAATTTTGTATATTCTTGAAAATAAGAAATTACAAAGAAAAATAATTAAGTGGTTACAATCTCTATTGAATCCTTTGATTCTTCTCATTGCGATGAACACGATGCGAGATTCTCGGAGACTTGATTTTGAATCGGTTGATTTTGACTTGGGTTGAATTTGATTTGATCTTCACACGATGCGAGGGTCTTGACAACTTGATCTCGAATCGGTAGAACTTGATTTGCGTGACTGTAGAGTTTTATTGACGATCTTTGAACGAGCCTTCGAACTTTGAGGAGAGCTTTGTGTCTTTGATCGGTCAGAGCTTCGGAGTCTTCAACTTGTCAGAGCTTCGGAGCCTTGAATTTTCTGTCCCTTCAAATGAAGAGAGGCAGCCTATTTATAGAGATTTTAGGATGCTTGCCCATTAAGTGAAGCAATCTGATTGGTCCACTTGGCGCATTCCTATTGGTCCCTCCTTTTTTGATATTATCACATAATTTATTTAATGTGATAATTATCAAATATTTATTTAAATAACCAATTAATATTTAATTTGGCTATTTTGTTTAAATTTATTAATTAATTAATAAGTATTAATTAATTAACATTTGTTTTATAATTTGCGTGCAAACAGATGCCCCTCGAGGCTTGTTCGTAATTTATTTGAACAAGTCTCGAAAATTTGAAGACTTGCACGGTATTTTT
>CATIWJ010059090.1:0-22278 GCA_949640765.1 Croton laevigatus | reverse complement strand
GTTGTTAAATAAGAATTTTGATATTTCTATTGCGGAGTTAAATGCTATATTTGGATTTCCACATGATGGATTGTATTACAAGCCCCGTTTTGAATTTCATGATGGTGTATTTTGGAGCAAAATTACTAATGAATACGATTATGATTCTAAAAGTGCTAAAGCTTCTTCGATTTATAATCCTTGTCTGCGTTATGTGCAAAAGTTTATGGCTAGCACAGTGTTTGGTAGAGGTAATAGCACTAGCACCATTAGACGGGATGAACTTTTCTTTCTCTAGGTTGCTTTGATGGACCAAAAGGTAAACACTGGTTTCTTTTTAGCTCTTCATTTGTCTAGTATTTCCAAAAGCAATTCGGGACCTATTGTTATAGGTGGTTTGATAACTGCAATTGCCCATCATTTTGATTTGGATATATTGGGGTTAGATATTGCTACTGGGAGTGGGAAACTTGATTTCTCTGCTTGTGAGTCCATTGTTGTTAAAAAGATTGGAGAATACTGGTTGCAATACCAAGGCAAAAATCTTTTCACCTTACCCAATGCCCATTACACATCTCTACAAAATGGTGATAATTGGACAGCTCCTCCTCTATAGTAACAGAAAATGCTGGGACTTCTGAATCTCATCCTGCTACAGAGTCGCCTCCAATATTAGTGCAAAATGGTTCCCAGCAAAATGTCACTCTGTCTTCCATTCAAGCTACACTTGATGATATCTTATCGTTGATAACTAACCATGGGAGTAAGTTTGATGCTCTTCACTCACAAATTACCTCCTTGGAGATATCATTACAAGGGCTATGGGATGACTTTCATTCTCAAGGCGGACCCTCCGCTTCTTCTGACTGAATTTTGTGAGTTCTTTACTACTTTCCTATTTGTTTTATTATTGTTTACATTGGGGACAATGTAACATTCTAGCATGGGGGAGAATTCTTTCTATTTTATTTTATTTGTCTTATAAATCTTTAAAAAAAAAAATTTTTTTAAATTTTGTTTTAAGATTGAGAAATTCATAGCATGATTGTATAAGAGACTTGTTGGTTTATGGTAAGATGGTTTGTTTCCCTCATAAGCATTGTATTTAGATTTGGTGAACAAATAACCGGTGAGATTTTGAGCCATTATAGACCAATTATCAATCGGTCTCGATGTATCTTTGATGTGTGAAACTCTCCCTTTTTCACTGTTTTTAGAACTTGCCCGGGGAGAAAGTCTTGTGCTTTCTTGTAAGGATTTTTCATCCTTTTTCTCCCTTGAGTTTGAGCTCAGCATTGTGTAAGCAAGAATGATAGAATTCTTTTTAGTTTGGAAACTACTTTGGCCAAATAGCCTACCTACCTCAATTTACCCCTTAGGATTAACCCCTTTGAGCTTTATATCCTATTCTTGTGTTCTTTATCCACATTGCAAGCTTTTAAGCCAGAAAAACCATGTTTAAACCCAAGCTTAGAGTTTAGTGGAGCATTAATTTTCATGGAATCTCTATGAGTGTGATAAGATCATGAGATTATTTGAATGACATAAATTTCACAAGGTTTCACTTCTTACTTTTATTCTCCATATTTTCTTAATCTGAAAAAAAAAAACCCACAAATTTGAAAAAAAAAAAAGCGAAAGAAAAAAAAAATAAGAAGAAAGAGATGTATGAATTGTTTATTTGAGCAAGTGTTGGTTTTCATTGCCATAGGGTTGGAGTTAATTTTTGTCCAATGGGAAATTTAAAATTGTTCTTTGTATTCTTGGAGATTTAGCATTATGAAGTAAATAAAATCGTTGGAGTTTTTGGTATTTTTGCATTAATCAACTTAACAACCATGACTGTTGATGTTTAGTTTTGCTCCACTAGTCTTGGCTTTCTAGCTACATTTTCCAGAATTTATTTTTCCTACCCCAGCCTAAGCCACATTACAATCCAAAGAAAGAATTCTTGACTGGCTTATGCTTTTGCTATATTTTCAGAGGAGAGGTGAGACGAAGGGCAAGCTTATGATAAATCATGTTTGAGGGACAGTATTGAGTGACTATTAACCCGATTGAGCAAGCTATGCATTAACATTGTTATTTTTGCTAGCAATATGAGTGTGAGTGTTCATATTATTACCCCAAAGTGAGGGTTCACCAGCTAGTGCATTGTCTTTTGAGGGAGGGTTGGTTGTAAGGCTAGTTGATTCAAGATGCTAATACATGATATGCTATGGAATTCAATAAAACTAAGATAAATTTTTGGTGTATAGTCAGTTTTTGTTGAGATTTTGAAAAGTTGTTCTTCATAGTTTGGAAATTTATTTTGCATTTCAAATTTCAATGGTTAGTTTTGCTTGAGGGCAAGCAAAGGTTTAGCCGGGGGAGTTTGATGATTGCTTATTGTGTATATATTTACTATACTTTTGCACTCATTGTTTTATGATTTTTGGAACATATTTCACCCATTTTGTAGGTTTTTAGTTCATATTGAAGATATTTTGCTTTTGGGGTGTAGTTTTGATGCTTGTAGGAGTTAATCTAAAGTTTAATGAAGTATGGAAAGCTTTTGGAAGAATTTGAAATGCAAAAGAATCAAGCAAGTTAACTTGCAAATGCTGGCAGCTTTGATACTTGGTGGTGTTTTGGGCGTAACTTTCGCATACGATGTGATATTGAGCTGATCCAAGTTGCTGTAGAAAGTTAAGACACAAAGTTACAACTTACCTGTTTTTTGTTTTATCAAATTCGGATTACATGATGGTCATAAAGAGCAAGAATGACAGACTACAACAAGGATGGTTCCTGTTGACTGACAAGTCCCTGTCAAATGTCCGAATTTAACTTTAATTTGAATGACCTTTAGAACTCCCTGGGGGGGTTATTAATATTGATTTTTGGCTGTAAAAAGGGAGGAGAAGGACAAAAGAGGGGATCTGAAAAATTAACAAAAGAAGTTAAAGAGAGTTGTTTTAGCTTTTATTGGATTCCCTTATTTTTCTTATTGTTCTTATGCTTTTGTGAATGAATTATATTGTATTTGTTATTTGATTTACAATGATGAGTGAGTAATTTTCTTAATCTAGGTTTTGGGTGTAGCCCAATAAATTTCGAACAATTGAAGATTGAATTGACTATATTGTGATTGAGTTGAATTTGATTCAATTTATATGTGTTTAATTGCTTGTGATTATTATGGGCCTGATAATTACGTGATCATAAATATTCGGATGAAGGACCGATAGGTGAAATTCGTTATTGGATTTTATAGAAATTGAACAGGTATAGTTAGATCACGAGAGTAGTTCTAATTTGCTTGAGGAATCAACGAATTAGCATAATTCTTAACGGGTTTAGATTGATTAATTGCCATGAGAATATGAAGTTAATTGATTTAAGTACGTTATTACAATTCCGAGAGGAACCAATAATATTATCGAGTAATTCGCCTTCAAATCAAGACAATTATAATCTAAGATCTTCTTTCTAAAATAATTGAATTCATTGTGGTGAACCTAATCCTAGATATTTCCTTGATATAAATTTGTTAATTGTTGAAGTTGTGAATTTGCTTTAAGTTCTTTTAATCTTATTGTTTGTCATTTAGAATAATTACCCTTTTTCACATCAATCGTACAACTTGGATAACTGAAATTATAGTATTTGGTAATCAGTAAATTGTCTCCGTGGGAATGATAATCTTTTGTATTACTCGATAATCTGTGCACTTGTAGATCGGGTCAATAAGCATTTTTTAACAATTAATGAGCGTTTTTTTTCATTTAGTCCATTAAGCCAAATTATATAGTTTAAGATGGGTACCAAATCAGAAATTTCATATTCTTTCCCAAAGAGTTAGGGAACTATTTGATAATTTACCAAACCAAAATTGGCACGTTAAAAAAAAAAAAAAAGTATTTTTTGAAAGCAATCTAAATATGATCTTATTTTCTTATAAAATTACCATAGCAACATGAAAATTGAGTTTGAAATTTTCAACACAAAAATGGCAATTTTGTGAAGTAGTTCCACCTGACGAAAGGTCCCATAATTAGTGTCAAAATGTTTGTTGCTTTTTGGACTTACCAAATCCGGCTTCATATTGAAATTCTGACTACTATGGCACCATTATAATGGTGAAGAAAGAACAGCGGTAGAGAAGCCATTAAAAGAATAAAGAATAAATTTAAAAAGTACGTGGGGGTAATATTAAAAATTAAATGGTCGACCCAAACACTCTTTTGAAGCAAAAAAAACTCCAATTTTCATAAGATGCTCCCATCAACTTTTCAAAAACTAATGATAAGTCGTTTATTTCATATGGGATAAGCTCATCTAGATATGTTTTCAATGGAGCTTATAAGCTAAATCCTCATTATAAGGAGGTTTGACCATCTCAAAAGTTTTGCCAAACACCCTCTCCTTACAAGGAGATAGAGTTTGACAATTTTAAAAACAATAACGTGCTTAAATATTTATCATAATTCTTAAAGTACTCCTAATTAGTGGAGTAGTTATTGATGAAGAAGATGCGAAAAATATTAATTTAGGGATGAGGTTATTTTAAGAATTTTTAAAATATATTAACGGGTTAGAACGAAAAACATAACAAAAAAATAAAAAAGTATAATTATATAAACAACAAGAATATAATAGTGTAATATCTATAATATAGGAACATTGGCTTTGCCCAAAATGCTTTTATAAAATATATATTATCGATGATAAGGTTATCACTATATAATTATTTATAATAAATATTTAATTAAATTCAAATAATATTATAATAAAGATACTATTTTAATTATTAATTAATGAAAATAAAATTATTAGAATAAAAAATGCTATTTTAATAATTAATTAATTAAATCCGAGTCATATTTTAATAATAAATATTATGTAATTATTAATAATTAAATAATTATATTCAAATCATATTATACTAAAAATATTATTTTAATTATTAATTAAATGAATTCAAATCACATTTTAATAAGAATACTATTTTAATTATCAATTTATTAAATTCAAATTATTTTCTAAGAAGAAATATTATTCTAATCATTATTTAATTAATTATAATAAAAATTAAAAATATTATAAAATCAAATAATAAGTGACTAAATGAATGGACACGTGTAATATACAAAAATCGCTTAGTGCAAAATATAAAGATAAAACTATGTTAAATTACAAGGACAAAATAGTATTTTTGCCTAAAAATTATACTACTATAATTTTCTCTAAATTTGAAAAAAAAAATTCAGGGATGAATCCGGATTTAGTCTGAGCCAAAGGTCTGGGATACCGGATGCTCTATGAAAAAAAAAGAAAAGAAAATATACTACCAACTAATTTAACATTGCAATTTTTGTTAAGTACAGCATTGCACTTATCTATGCTATTAAAAAAAGGGGAAAAAAAAAGTACAGCACTGCACGGTTTGAAATTTGAGTAATAGTAATACTGTACATATTCACCACACCCAAACGTCACCGTATTACTAACAAGTCAAGTCACACCCAGGACCCAGCTCATCGCATTCTATTAATTGTATCGCCCCCCCCGCCCAAATTCTCAATTCGTAAAGAAGAAAACCCTCACTGTTCTTCTGGTACCATCAAACCCTTAAATATATTTTATATTATTATTAGTATTATTATTTTGAATTTTTTAAATTTAATTATTCAAAAGTCTATTGAAAGTCTAATATTTCCTCCCTCTCCGCTTATATTTCAAGCAGTCTCTCTTCTTCTACACTCTCGTGAAAAATATATATCCGCGGCCCCGCTCCTTCCTTCTCTCTCTAAACTGTTTATAATTCAACCTCCCCATAAACCCTCCCTCCTTCCCTCTCTCTCTAGAAATTTCGTTTTTCCATTTTTTTTTTGTTTCCTTTCTCTCTCTTAGGTTTTGGATACTCTCACAGTTCTAGGGTTTATTGGCTGTACTCGACACTGTGCTTTGGTGACATAATGGCGTCTCTAGCTATGGCTGCTGAGAAGCTTAGAGATTTAAGCCAACCGATTGATGTTCCTTTGCTCGATGCAACTGTTGCTGCCTTCTATGGTACCGGATCTAAGGAAGAGGTGAGATTTCCTTTCTCGATTTTTTCCTGTTCGGTTTAAGCAAACAATGACGAGAATTTGAACTTTAGCAAGTCTTCAATTGATTAAGTTGTCTCTCTTCAGTTCTGTTTTGTCTTTCAATTCGTAGTCCTCTGTCTCCTTGTGCTGTTTGGTTCCTGATGGAAAATTATGTAGTAGCTGGCTATCACAATCTTAGGGTTTTTGAACGTATGGCACTCGGTACTGGTTTGTTCTATTCGCAGTGCGTGGGGGAGGAAAATTATTATGCATGGTTTTAGTGTTTAAAGTGATTGATACGTTTAATGGGGGATTTAATTTTGTTTCCCCATTGTTTGGTTCGTATGTGGATTAATGCCCTGAGCGACATTGAGCTGCCAACTCCCAGAATTTTGGGAGAGACAGTTTCTCATTCATTTTTAGTGTTATTGAGCCGTTTTAGGTATTTGTTCTTCTCCTATCAAATGCAGTGCCTTGCTGAATCAGAGCCCTATCAAACCAATCTTACACCGAGTTATTTCTTAAAATTTTTACTGCTCTATCACTCTTGCTATGGCATTACTTATTTTCAATATCTATCTGCAAAGAATTATTACTAACTGAAAGGGGACTTCGTCCAATTGTAAGTGTAGCCTGTGACATTTGTGCATTTTTGTTTAGTTACATTGTTAGGCTTTTCCCAGTTTTCTTACCTTGTAGCTTCATTGGTTGCAGAGGGCTGCAGCTGACAGAATATTACAGGATTTGCAAAGCAATCCAGATATGTGGCTCCAAGTTGTGCACATTTTACAAAATACAAAGAATCTAAATACCAAATTCTTTGCTTTGCAGGTCAGTTGCTCTGTTTTGATTTTTCATGTAATGACGTCAAAGTAACATACTATGATACACTGAAGGCCACATTGTAACTAAAAAACGTGGTATGCTTCAGTGGGTTGTTGTTGCTATTACTTACTTACTAATTGGGTAGCTTCTGACTTGGCCCTGAGCATAACTAGCAAAAGCTTTTAAAATTTTCGCATGCAAGGGCATTTAAAAATTTGTATCAGAGTTGAAAGCATTATTTTTTTTTTTTCGCTTTTTAAGTGATGTCATAGACAATGTGATTTATTTGCAACTTCTTGATGAATGTGCTTCATCACTGAAAGTAAGTGCCCTATGAGCAGATATAAGGATAGCTCCTACGTATTTTTAAGATCATCCTTCAAGACAAAATTTGTAAGTCTGGTTGGAGGTTATTTGGCTTTTGCAATGACCAGTTATAGAGATGTATCAAGCTAATGTATGAGTATATACTCGAACGTGATATATAATGAGAATTTTGTAAAGAACTTTCAAATGAGAAGAAGCACTTATTTAGGAATATGACAGTTTGTGGAGGCCTAAGGCATTGATGGTGTCTGGTATATGTTTTTCATGCTTAAGCATATGGAGAGAGGCAGAGAGACAATTTATGGTTGTATTTCAGTTGCATATTTGTGTCATGAACTTTTTGGACACCATGCATTGTAAATTATGGTTGGAGGCTTTTTGTGGACATAGCAATTGTAATCATGTATAATCTAGAATTGACTATTGTAATCATTACAATTGCTATTGGACATAGCAATTGTAATTATGTATACTCTAAAATTGACTATTGTAAAGAGACCTCAAGACTATTATATTTTTGTTACTCCTATGTTGAAGCATGTTCTTTCTGTTTAATTTTGTAACTTATCATTGAAGTTTCTTGCAGCATTTAAAATGATCTATTCGCTATTGATTTACATGTTCTTGACTGATTAATTGATTGGATAATTCATGGAAGAGGTACTTATGTTCTGGCAGGTCCTTGAAGGTGTTATAAAGTATAGGTGGAATGCATTGCCTGTTGAGCAACGTGATGGAATGAAAAACTATATTTCTGAAGTCATCGTGCAGGTTTTTTACTTTATGTGGTTCAAAAGGAATTTGACCATTTGTTTCTTAATTCTTAACTTTCTTCTCGTGTATTAGTATTGACACTCTTTTAATGCTCTTTCTTATGTAGCTCTCTAGTAATGAGGCTTCTTTTCGATTGGAAAGGTTGTATGTCAACAAGCTCAATATAATCTTAGTTCAGGTATTACTGGGTTGTCTTGTCAAATTAGGAATAAATGTGCAAAATCATGTTTATGCCATTGCCTGGTATTTGTAATTTGTTGTATGCAAATGCTTCAGAAAATGCTACGCATTTTTATTTGCGTGTGTATATATATTATGATGGGATTTATTGTTATGCTGGTTGTTACAGATACTGAAACATGAGTGGCCAGCTAGATGGAGAAGCTTTATTCCTGATCTTGTTGCCGCTGCAAAAACCAGTGAAACTATCTGTGAGAATTGTATGGCGATATTGAAAGTAAGTTCTTTCCCTACTATAGTTCTAAATGAACTTGGAAGTGTTTTATATGATTAACACGACCTTTGACATGTCAGCTTCTAAGTGAAGAAGTCTTTGATTTTTCGCGTGGGGAAATGACTCAACAAAAGATCAAAGAGCTTAAGCAATCCCTAAACAGGTAAATGTATGGGCTGTGGTATTGTTATTTTTTTGGTGTTGGTGGAGAGTTAAAAATGTGAGCTTTGGCTTTTTGTTTCATATGGTACAGATGAATTGATATTGTTACTTTCTGGCTGCTCTAGGGCTGTAAACGAGCTAAGCCGAGCCAATTTTTGACCTTATCAAGCCGAGCTAAAAAAAAAAAGAAAATTTAACTAGGCTCAAGTTCATGTCTGATTTGAGCCCGAGAATTGGGCTTGATCTTGGCTCAATAAGGTCAAAAGTTACGGGTTGAGCTCGAGTTCCGGCTCGATAAGTCAAAACGACATTGTTTTTGAATTTTTTGTATATTAATATATAAAGACAAGCTTGCAAACAGGCTTGATAATCCAAGCTTGTGAACAGTCTTGATAAGCCGACCTCAAACTTAGCTCATTTATTATTGATCAGCTGATTTGTCTTTTGGACTGAATTTGAATGAGCTTTCACCCAGCCAAGCCTCGAATAGCTCACAAGCAGCTCGGGTCATTTATAGCCCTATGCTGCATTTATAGAAGTGTAATTAGTTTAAGTTGCTTCAGTATCCCTATTTGTGCTGATTTAGAGATTTATCATTTATTAATGTCAAGATATGCTATCTCTTCCAATCTGAAATATGTACCTTTTCCCATTTTCATATTTTATCTTATGTTAGTTTTTTCTATTTTTACCAAGTATTTTGTTTGGTTTTTACAGCGAATTTCAACTCATCCACGAGTTATGCTTATATGTGCTATCAGCCTCTCAAAGGACTGAGCTTATTCGGGCTACATTGTCCACATTGCATGCATTTCTTTCCTGGATCCCCTTGGGCTATATCTTCGAATCCCCTCTGGTATACTATTACTGTAACTTGTTTGGCTAGAAGAAAGACTTATTTTCACCTTAACTGCTTTTATCATTGAAGATGGCTTTCCTGATATAACTCTGACATGCCATGCAGTTGGAAACACTGTTAAAGTTTTTTCCTATGCCACAATATCGGAATCTCACCCTTCAGTGCCTGACGGAGGTAGATATTACCACTATGAATGTAATATATTTTATTGATGAATTTACAGTTATTAATTGTTTTCATATTTAACATTCATAGGTTGCAGCTCTTAGTTTTGGAGATTTCTACAATGTGCAGTATGTCAAGATGTATAATTTCTTCATGGTCCAATTACAAGTATGCCAGGATATTTTGTTCCTAAAATTTATTTGAAATAATTACAAATTCTATAGTATCATATGATTTAAGGCCTTTTATGCTAAGTAAATCCTGGTGAATTTTAGGCCATTCTTCCACCAACAACAAACATTCCTGAGGCATATGCAAATGGAAAGAGTGAAGAACAGGTCAGTGTTTCCAGTCTGAGACTTGAGTCATAACATGGTTCCTGTTATAATTTTTTTTCCCTTTTGCTTCTTCAGGCATTTATCCAGAACTTGGCATTGTTCTTCACTTCATTTTACAAGGCAAGTTACCTTTCTAAGCCAATCTTTGACGTTTAAACATATTATTGGCAACTTAGGCTGTGTAATGCCTATTAATGATTGTTCAGCTTGTGGAAATTCATCAATTTCATAAAAAGTCTATTAAAATGTGTTAGCTTGACTGTGACGGCTGCATGCTATTGGGTGCAATCATAGCTGCTAAAAGAAGTGTGCCTTTATAATGCATCATGCAATCGTTGGAAGCATATCTATGGAAATGTGCTTGTCATTGTGTTTTGCATTTGTCAATTTCATAAAAAGTCTATTAAGATGCATTCTGGGAAGTGGGGATTAGTATATGTGGCTGGTTCAAGGTGCTGCAGCTTGACTTTGACGGTTGCATGCTGTTGGGTGCAAGTCCCTGTGGTCTTTTGCCATATGCATGATGCAATCATAAGATGTATATCTGTGGAATGGGTTGGGCCATTATTTTGTCCATTTCATCAAACTTCTCTTCCTATTTGGCAATTAAAGGTCTAGATTTGGTCACGGTTTCACTAAATGTTTGCATGTAATAAGATATACCTGAGGAAATTGCACATTTGCATAGGTTCTTGCCCGTACCCCAGGAGCCACTTTCTGGTTATATTTCTGATGACTTGCCCACTTTTTGCAGTCCCATATTCGAGTTCTGGAAACTGCTCAGGAGAACATCTCTATGTTACTGTTGGGTCTTGAATATCTGATTAATATCTCATATGTTGATGATACTGAGGTTTTTAAGGTATAATGTTCTCTCTTGACTAACCAACCCCTCCTTTTCTTTCGTGTTGCCTTTTTCTGGAATGAAATTTCCATTAATAATGACATTGCTAACAATTGTTTATAGGTTTGCCTGGATTATTGGAATTCCTTTGTTTTGGAGCTCTTTGAGGCGCATCATAATTTAGATAATCCTGCGGTAACTGCAAACATGATGGGACTGCAGGTATGGCATCTTCTCCTTTGTCATGCTGCGTTTTGACAATATTATGTTGATATTTCTAGCCAGTTTCATAACTGCATGCACTCTGTGCTAGCCTGCATGGGTTCACATTTTTTCTTCCATTACTGTTTTGAGAAGTGGAATTAGTTTGAGTTCCCATCTGTGTTTCAGTTTATTTAAATCCTATTTAAATAGCATAACAAGTATTGAAGAAACTATATCGATAATGTAGGTGAAATTTTGAGTGAAACGATATCGATAAATACAATTGAAGCAGTGTCTGAATGAAGTAGCTGAAATGTCGTTTATCTTTGTTTGAGTTACTTCTACACTAAATTCTTTTCCATAACTTCATTGAATTTATCTTAACGATTTCCCCATTAACTGATATGCATTCTTTCATGCATACAGATGAGAAATGCATGTTGTAAGTCGTGAAATTCTCTTTATTTTGCTGTATGTGCTTTCTTTTATTGAGCTTACTTACCTCAGGCTATGTCTATGTATTGAGCAGATGCCTTTGCTTCATGGTATGGTTGATGGCTTAGGTTCGCAACTATTGCATAGGAGGCAACTGTATGCTAATCCAATGTCAAAGTTAAGATTGCTTATGATCTGTCGGATGGCTAAGCCTGAAGAGGTTCTGATAGTTGAAGATGAAAATGGCAACATTGTTCGGGAAACCATGAAGGACAATGATGTTCTTGTGCAGTATAAGGTGGAAAAATTTCTCTTTTGCAAATATAATTTATGATTTTGGTTCCTAACGTTAACATGTAGAAATTCATGTTGTACTGATACATTTAGTGGGTTTTCTGTTCTTTTCCTATGCAACTTGAGCTGATCATTATTCAATTGTGCAGATTATGAGGGAAACCTTGATCTACTTGTCCCATCTTGATCATGAGGACACTGAAAAGCAGGTATTGCTTTTTGGCATGCTCAGATACGGTTCTAATTGTTTTCTTTCATGGTTTTCTTTAGTTGCATGTGTATATGTGAATGCTGATATTATAAGAACCCTTTGTTAGGATTGTAAGTGAAAAACCACTGATTCTTTTCCCCCTCTTCAGTATTCTGATTTATGAATGCACTCTGTAAATGTTGTTGCATAAGTGTTTAATTGTGTAAGCTGCTAGGATATTGTGGTTCTTATTTGAAAATTTGAAAGTAAAGTTGGAATATCATAGATAATAGTATATTGTATTATTTATTTAGTTACTCTCTTGTAACTTGTTATAAGGTTGGTATTTGTTTCCCTATAGTAGTATGTCTTTTAAGATTATTTCTCTGTTACCCCTTACCCGTGCCGTTTGAAAATAAATACAGGTATTTAATATAGACCAAAATAAATATAGTTTAACAGAATTATATATGAGTTTTCTTTGATATGCATGGGGATTGAAAATTGATTTATTTAGTTTTGTTAAATACCTTAAGGTGGTTTGTTCTTCTTCCCTTTGTCTACGCCACAGATGCTTAAGAAGTTAAGTAAACAACTAAGCGGTGAGGATTGGAGTTGGAATAATTTGAACACACTATGCTGGGCAATTGGATCCATCTCAGGTTCCATGATGGAAGAACAGGTATATGGTCCATGTTGTTTTGTGTTTTCTTAATCTCTTTTTTGTCAATGATCTTATAGCATTATTCACTTATTAGTCTGTTTCATTGACCTCCTGTCTTGTTAATCCTTTCAGTGATATCTCTGACATGTAGTTAGATAATTCATTACCGTTTCATAGGGCTTACTTGCCTAGATATTTCTGGTCCTTTGCGATTTACGTCCTAACATGTTCCTGTTCTTGGCTTCTTTGCAGGAGAACAGATTTTTAGTGATGGTCATTCGTGATTTATTGAATTTGTGTGAAATCACAAAGGGAAAAGATAACAAAGCTGTTATTGCTAGTAACATTATGTAAGATTTAATGATTGTAATGATGTTTTGTGGTTGCTTACCTGTTCTCTGATGCATGTATTAGTTTGGAAAATTTTTGATTGAACCCCAATTGAGAACAACGATTTGTAAAGCTATCTCATTGGAGTTTAAGTTGATTTATTTATTTATTTTTTTGTCTGCAGGTATGTTGTTGGGCAGTATCCACGATTTCTTAGAGCTCACTGGAAGTTCTTGAAAACAGTTGTCAACAAGTTGTTTGAGTTCATGCACGAAACACATCCTGGAGTTCAGGTTTTTTTTTTTTTGTGACTTGCTGGAGAATTTCTTTATCTTGCCTAATGGGTCTCTCTTTATTGAATAAATTTTAATGGTGGCTTATAACTTGTGTTATTGTTTCCAGGATATGGCCTGTGATACATTCCTGAAGATTGTTCAGAAATGCAAGAGAAAATTTGTTATCGTACAGGTAAATGCTTTTTGCTTTGACTTGTTTCATTTTCTTTCTATAATTGCACTTAAAGGTAACTGGAATCTGTTTATCTTGTTCTCAGGTTGGAGAAAGTGAACCATTTGTGTCTGAACTTCTGACAGGCCTTCCAACAACTGTTGCTGATCTTGAGCCTCACCAGATCCATACATTCTATGAATCTGTATGCTGAATCTTAATGTTGAATTTATGCAACGTGCAACTTTTTTTGTGTTTTATTAACTCACTAAATGTGCCTATGGATTTCTAATTCAGGTAGCACACATGATTCAAGCAGAACCTGATCCACAGAAGAGAGATGAGTACCTGCAGAGGCTGATGGATCTCCCAAATCAGGTCTGTTTCATTACAATCTCTCCCATCACATCTCACTCTCTCCATGTGCTTCTGAATCTAGAAGATTTGGCATATAATATATAAATCAGAAATGCATTAGTTACTCTCATTTGACTTGAATGGTTGGCAATACTTATGAATTGGCATGCACTGTTATTCTGAGCGGTCACGCTCCTTGTGAAAAGATAGGATTCAATCTCTACTTATATCTTTGACACACACAGTTTTTCCTTCTCAAACTTCTTTCACCTTGTCAACACTAACTGCTGGTAGTCCGTGGCTGATGATATCTGACTCTATGTACAGAAATGGGCTGAAATAATAGGACAAGCTCGTCAAAGTGTTGATTTTTTAAAAGATCAAGAAGTGATCAGGACTGTTCTGAATATACTCCAGGTATAGATATATGCATTTCTGAGGGAATTCTTTCCTTCGAGTTTCCTGTTACCCAAACATCAAATGCTATGTTCCTATCCATCTCAGTAGGGCTTGATGTCTCCTTTACAGTATTTATTGGTGGCATAGTTAGGTTCTTAAATTTCTATAACTTTGCTATTTTTTTTCATACAAATTTCGTTTTGGGCCAAAACTTCTTCTCTTGCCTGATGAAATAGTTGAAAAATTACATTTTCGTTAATGTCACTGCTCTGTGTTAATTTCATAGATTATTCAAGCTATTGGTACTTTTGCAGACAAATACAAGTGTTGCTACTTCTCTTGGAACGTATTTCATGTCCCAAATCTCTTTAATCTTTCTGGACATGCTTAATGTGTATAGGTATGCTAAATCATTTTTTATTATTGAGTTCTTTAGAAAACTTTCATTGTTTGATTGTTAGCTAATATATTGACCATGATTACAATTATTTGGCAGAATGTATAGTGAGCTTATATCAAGCAGCATTGCAGAAGGCGGCCCTTATGCATCTAAAACGTCCTACGTGAAACTTTTAAGGTCAGATAATCATTTAGATTTGTTTATGTTTGGTGAATGCACATACCCTATCAGGAATTTAATTTTTTTTTTTTTTTTTGTCTTTTGTGGAACAGATCTGTAAAGAGAGAGACACTTAAGCTGATCGAGACATTTTTGGACAAGGCTGAAGACCAGCCACAGATTGGAAAGCAATTCGTTCCTCCCATGATGGATCCTGTTCTTGGTGACTATGCTAGGAATTTGCCTGATGCTAGAGAATCAGAAGTTCTGTCACTTTTTGCAACAATTATAAACAAGTAGGCCATCTTTTCCTGAATATATTTGATGTTCAATGTTTCAGTTTCTACAATTTTTTGTCAAAGTCAATGCCTCAATCTGTAACCATGGAGTGCTTGATAGGCATCATTTTCTAGATGCACTTACTAAGTTGCTATTTGCTTCTTGGGTCTTCAAAGACTATGACGATGAATTTTGAAGATGCTATCTGTTGCTTGTTAAAATTTGGGCAATCAATGCCATACTGCTTAGCGTTGAACTTTGGTAAATTTTGAGATTATGTGTTTCTAAATTCACCATGGCCTGAAAGGTGATAGAGAAGATGCAAGTTGCCTTGTACACCCAAGCTAGTTCAGGCTATATCTTTTTTATGTTTTTACTGTTCAGTTGTGCATCATAGTTCTGCTATATTTGTATGACTGTTTGCTGCTGTAAATGGGATGGAAGCCATTTTCTTTCATTATTCTGCATGTTTGTTACTTTGGAAATGGGGCTTCCTTTTTTCTTCCATCTTAAATTCCTTTTTTCCTTCAGGTACAAAGCTGCTATGATTGATGATGTGCCCCGCATATTTGAAGCAGTGTTCCAGTGCACACTGGAGGTAATGTAGTATGAGCTATAAATTGTGTAATACTTCTCTAGATTTCCCAATGCTGTACTCTAGAATGTAATGGTTGGAAGTTATAAAGCTGGTTAGAATAACAGCTAAAGTTTCTATTGTTTGCACATGGTTATCAAATGAATACCATGATCCTGAATATAGATGCTACATCTTGAGTACCTGTTTGTATGTCTTCCTTGCTTATTTCATGTTATTATTCATGATCTGTTTCTCTTATTCATTTGGCAAATAGACTTAAAGATCATGCGTATCATTTTTGAAAAATCTTTCTGTGAACTTCTATAAACATGCAGCTATAGCCATTGCTTACGGGTCCTACTCCTGCAGTTAATCATCATTTTTATCTACAATTAGATTCTAGATCAACAGGGGGTATTTATTGCATAGAATTTAGAAGCTCGATAAGCATGCATATCATTTTTGAAAGAATTTTTTTTCCCTTAAACATATGATGGAGAGCTATAGGGGTTGCTTTGGGTGTTCTAATTTCCCAGTTTATAATCATGCTGGTCTCCAAATTAGATGTGCTATACTAGCAAATTTGGTTATTACAACAGATTTCTACACCTTCCTGTAACTTTTTTTTTGTTGATATTCTGGTTAATGCACAATGCAGATGATAACCAAAAACTTTGAAGATTACCCAGAACATCGATTGAAATTCTTTTCGTTACTTCGAGCCATTGCAACACATTGTTTCCCCGCTTTAATTCGGTTGTCAAGTCAGGTTAGTCATTGAATTTATTTCATTCATCATATAGAGATGAGTTGTTTAAATGCCATTTCATGAATTAAGTATTCAGCAGCATATTGTAATTCTGACCTCGGTTTTACTTGAAGTGAGGTGCAAGATCATTCTGTATTAAGAATTTTTTTTTTTTTTTAAGATTTTTTGTGGAAGTGTTATTTGGCATCTTTTTTACTGTATATGGGTATAACATGTAGGTGTGTTGTATGAGTTAACAATTAAAGTGTTTAAAATTTAGAGAGTGACTGTTGGAGGAGTAATAAATATAATAATCAAAATATTTTAAGAAATGAAGAACAATAAAATGTTGTGTTTTCTTAACCTTGCTAATCTCTCTCTTTTTTTTTTTTTTTGGGTGGGAGGGGGGGGGGGTGTTGCCGGGGAAGCTATGTTAATGTTTTTTAACCCCTTAAGGAGTGAAAAATGCCTATTGGGTTAAAAGTTAACCCATTCCTTCAAAGCATCTTATTGAGGTTAACTATCACACTTGTAATTTTAACCTCCTGTAATCTCTTGCCAAACATTTCCATAAGATTGAGTTTTACATTCTCGTCGTAACACACTCTTCAGTAATTCCTGCTATATTTCCTTTTTTTGTTTTCCTAAATACAATTTATTATTGATGTTCCAAGTCATTTACACTTTCGGGTGTGTGGCCCTTCCCCGGACCCTGCGTAAATGCGGAATGCCTTCGTGCACTGGGCTGTCCTTTATTGATGTTCCAAGTACAGTTGTATTAATCTTCTTTTTTGCTATTCTCTGCATCAGCAACTAAAGCTTGTAATGGATTCAATCATCTGGGCGTTCAGGCATACTGAAAGAAACATTGCGGAAACTGGGTTAAATCTCCTGTTGGAGATGCTGAAGAACTTTCAGGTTTGCATTTTGCTTTATTATTTAATACCATGAAAGTCATTTGACTTATGTGCTAACTTCTTTGTTTAATTTGACAGGCTTCTGAATTTTGTAATCAATTCTACCGGACATATTTTCCAACTATTGAGCAGGAAATATTTGCAGTCTTAACAGATACATTTCATAAACCTGGCTTCAAGTTGCACGTCTTGGTGTTGCAACACTTGTTTTGTCTGGTTTGTACCTTTTTGTCATATATCTTCGATTGGTGCAAGGCAAGAGCGGTTTTAATTTGAACTTCCATTTTCAGGTTGAGAGTGGTGCCTTGACGGAGCCTTTATGGGACGCCACAGCAGTTCCCTATCCATATCCCAATAATGCTATGTTTGTTCGTGAATTCACTATCAAACTTTTGAGTGCGTCTTTCCCTAACATGACTGCATCAGAGGTGAAAAAGAGAATATACATTTCCTTCGCTTGGCTTTTTGCTACTATGATGTTTGTTGGATAATGCAGCTGCTATATAATATTTTACCTTTCAGGTCACTCAATTTGTTAATGGACTTTTTGAGTCAAGAAATGACCTCTCTACATTCAAGAATCACATCCGAGACTTCCTAGTGCAGTCAAAGGAGTTCTCAGCGCAGGTAACACTTTGTGTGACCATTTTATGTTAAAAATAAAATAGAGGGAAAAAAAAAGGAATTTTGGATGATGAGAATGTTGAAGGGCATGATTTTTCTATATGACGGCATGGGTTTTGTTTGCAGGATAATAAAGATCTTTATGCTGAAGAAGCTGCAGCTCAGAGAGAAAGAGAGAGACAAAGAATGCTTTCTATTCCTGGGCTTATTGCTCCGAATGAGATTCAGGATGAGATGTTGGACTCATAGAAATAGAAAGTCAGTTTTTGGTGTGGAAGCTAATTTCGTTATTTTAAACCAGGAGTTACCATTGCCTGGAAGTCAATGGACGCAGCATTCCTTTCCATTCTTGCCTGGAATTTTCATTGGCCTTGGCTTGATGAAGGGTTGGCTGCTGCAAAATACTATTGACTGGGTGGGTGTAGATTATTTAGGTGCTAATGTAGGAATGAATATATTTGGGGTTTTCAAGGATGTTGCTTGGCCCTTTGTATTCATCATATGGTGATGGTAGAGGATCAAACTGTTTTTGGATTGTTGATTTATTCATCATAGGTGTAAAACACTGGCAGGTTGTGCAGCGCAGAATAGTTTTTCCAATTTTCTTTCACATTTGCTGTGTTCTAATGTTTGATTAGGGCGCTTTTCATTTTTGCCCCTGCTTAAAGTGTACCTTGAATGTGTTTCAATATATATGATTTTTTTTTTTTTTCAATCTTCGCTCAGTCGTTAAATATATTACCCTAACCTAAACCTGCTTTTCCAACAAACAAATCGGGGATTATGGCTTGTTGAGTTTGAATCTTGGTCTTGTCCGTTCATTAGTGCAGTTTTGAAATAGCACTCCAATTTAGTCACTGTACCTTGGAAATGGTATGGACAGCGTGAATTGATCTCCTGAAACGAAGTGTGGACATGGTAAGGTGGTTTGAACTTGCTAGAAACAGATCTTGTATTATGGTTATGCTAATTACAAGTGACCCGAGAGGGAGGTTTTTAGCTTGCTGACATCAGTTTCATGCAATGCAAATCTCTTGCGTCCTTTAAAAAAGGTTAACAAAATTTTATTTATTACTGAGAATGAGAATGTCAAAATATTAAGAAGTTGATCCAAAAAAAATTTTAAAAAGTTGATTACATTGATAAAAGAAACGTATTTTTTAAAAGAGGCTGACAATTGCCCATCACTCCCAAAAAAAAGCTCTGGCTTAACACAAGAATTTATTATTATTTTTTTATTAATCAGTAAAAAAACAGCAAACTCAACTTTTTTTTTTTTTTTAACATACATCCATTCTCTCACACACACACACACACACGTGAGGACATAAAACTTTGGTGCTAAGCGGAATCAAGCTCTCACACTGCAGCTCCATAATCCAAAACTCTTTCACTTTGCTGCCCCACGTCCTTTTTTGACTCATAACTTACAAACCAGGATTTATTCTCTTCAATACACCACGAACTTATTAGCTCCAAGATTTGAGGACTACAAACACAAAAAGCACTTCATGTCTTTATCAATTTCTACGACCCGTCACTAGTTGTGTCAACGCATCGAAATTCTTAAAAGAGCTCCCATTTGGTCCACTTGCACTCTGTCCCAGTTTTTTAAATGCTTTAACATTTTCCCTCATTTTCTTCCCTTTTTCCTGAGAAAAAATCTTGTCTAGACTATCAATTACTCCTGTTTTTGTTAGAATTCCACCCTCAACTTTGACACCAATTTCCCAAACATCTTCAACCATCCGTCCATTTAGCCTTTGATCACCGAAAAATGGCCTGCAAATCATAGGCACCCCTCCAACTATACTTTCCAGCACTGAATTCCAACCACAATGTGTAATAAAAACCCCAACTGCACTATTTGCTAAGACCTCCATTTGTGGAGTCCATGGTGTAACCATTCCATATGATTCTGTTCTTTCCATAAACCCATTTGGCAAGTTTACCTTGAAGTGTTCTTTTAGTGACCAAAGGAAAGGTGTTTTACTCGACTCCAACGCTTCAGCTAGTGCTACCAATTCATGCGGCGGTGGTGTTGCCACTGACCCAAAACTTATGTAGGCCACTGATTCAGTTTTTCGCTTCTTAAGCCAATTAATGCAGCCGTACGTGTCAGGGGTAGGTTTTGGTGGTGAAATCAAATTGAAAGGTCCAATACTGAGGAATTTTTTGAATTTGGAATTCAAATCAGTTGTTATAGAAGGGTCTAATTCTTCAAATGAATTAAAGAAGAGTGTCTCAGCTTTGGGTACCATTTTTCCCATCTTATGTAATGTTTGGGAGAATATTGATTCTAAATTTCCAGAGATTATTCCTTCTGGTAAGTCTCCAATTTGAACTTTAGACATCCCTGGAATTATATTTAGGGTTTCATTTTGCCTCGCTTTCTGACCTGTATTCCCACAAATCAAGAAGAAGATTGTTATTTTATTAATTTTTGTCGAACAAAAACAAAAAAGAGAGAAATTTAAAATTCTTTTATCCACGTGGATCAAATTTAAAACTTTGTAATTTTAGTGGGAATTAAAAGTGATTTAACTCATATCCTATATTAGAATCAAGTATACCTACACTGCAACACAACATTCAGTCTCCAAAAGAAAAATTGAATTAATTGGTTAGATTTTTTTTTTTGAAACATAGAATTAAGTGGTTAGATAATTGAGTGGTGTTTAATTTCAAACGTAGCAAAATAAATTTATAAATGAATTTCGTGGAATTAAAGGAAGCCGACGAGACCAAAATAAATGACCAACTATTTGGGACACACAATAGATGTAGTTGCAATAATGTCTTTCTACCACTATTTAAGTTTGATGTACCTACCTCCTTTTCTAGCCACAAAAAAGTACCTACTTCCTTTTTGTCAGGTTTGTCTTCCTTTTCGAATGTACAAGTTTCTGTTTGGTCCAAAAATTCAGATATATTTTTGGAAACAGAAATTTTAAAATGTTAGATTTTTGGATTAGTTCTTTACAATTCAAATAGATTGATTAAATATATATAAAAGAATCATTAATTTAAGTTAGCAATGCCCTCAATGTATGTTTAAGTTAAGATTTAATTAATTCAAATGCATCAACTCTGTGGGTAAGACTATATAACAACAACTCATTTCAATACAATTTTAAAGATGCTTAGGTTAAACAAAACTAATTTGATAAGTGAATTTTTCAGAATTGCGAATGAAAATATATTTTATTTTTCGAAACATGTACAGTACTAAATAATATTTTTAGCGTTCGAAACATGTTATAAAAACAAAATATATATATCTGTGGGAATTCTATGAAAATTTTTGAGGAAGACGATGAATGGATTATGATCATAAAATCAATATAAAAAACTTTATTGCGAATTCAAAATTTACCTTCAACCCCAAAAGTTTCTCTTATAAGATCAGTATAAAAATGGGCAGAAATTGAAATAGCCGAACTAGTCCAAAACGCCACCCAAGGTGCCTTGATTTCCTCCGCCATCTCCGCCGCGAACCAAAAGAATGCATCGGTAAGCAAACAGGTAACTGCCTTTCCTCTTTCTTCCACGGCTTCTGTGATTGCCTTCTTGAAGCTCTGAGGAGCAGATTTCATGAAAAGCTCAATATTCTCATGCGGCTTCCCTGCAAATGTGTAGCCGTCGGGGACGCCGTCGGAAACGTCATAGAATTTGATGTTTGGTTGCAGAATATTATAGGAAGATGAGATGGATCTATTGGAATTGGAGGTGCTGACGAAGGAGAAGAGAGTGTTAGGAGATGAAATAGCTAGGTGATTGGCGATGGAGAAGAGTGGAGCTGCATGAGTGCCGAAAGGGAAGGCCAGCATAACCACATGAGAATCGCCGGCGCCGGTGCTTCCTGTCATCGTTGGGGCAAAGCTATGCTAGTGGAAATAATATTACTCTAGTTAGGATAAATGAGTGCATGTGTATGTATATATAGGATTATTATGAATGATATATATATTTTTTTAACCAGTGGGAATGATTAATTATTACTTAATAACATTTTTATCCTCTCATGGCAAAAGCTGATCTGGCTTTGACGTGAATACGAATCCGACCTGATTGCCCACCCTATCTCTACTACTGAGTTTTTAGACTTTTAGTCCCTAATTATATTAGTGAACATTTTTTGCCCCTATATTATTTAAAATAGCACACTTGCACTCTACATCCAATTTCAAACCGTGCGTGATTTCAACTTAACGGAAATGTGCGACCTCAAGTGAACAAGCCACACTTATTTAAATGCTACCATTTTTCAATCGAAGAAGACCAGCCTTATACAAAGACTAAATTTGAAAGTTTCTTTCTTCAACTTATGGAAGATCTGTTCTTCATTGTGAGATGTTAGACAGAATCATAGGAGACATTCACCTGCATAAATAACTATAAATGCAAACTGAATGAACTCTGGTTTATGGTTGAGTTAATGTAATACATGCAGCAA
>CATIWJ010059051.1:0-24730 GCA_949640765.1 Croton laevigatus | reverse complement strand
ACACACACACACACACACACACACACACACACACACACACACACACACACACACACACACACACACACACACACACACACACACACACACACAGAAAATAAGCAACCCCAAGATCGACACCTAAGATCGCCGCAGGAATTTTATTACACACACACACACACACACACAGAAAATAAGCAACCCCAAGATCAACACCTAAGATCGCCGCAGGAATTTTATTACACACACACACAGAAAATAAGCAACCCCAAGATCGACACCTAAAATCGCCGCAGGAATTTTATTACATATATTTTGGAACATTAAAATTTTTCTTTCAGATATAATTTTATCTTTTATTGTGGAACTATGACAAGTATGGAGGTCATTTCAAATTACAAAAGGCGGCCTCAATTACATAACAATATCAATTCACTTTGAAAATAATCGAGAAATAAAAGGCTTTTTATCTATATATAGAAACAAAGATTTTTACAAAAAAGGCAACCTCAAGATCGCCATAAAAAATTCTTAAATTAAAACAAGAAACCAATTAATTATATCTACATTGTTGTTTGGAGCTTCCAGAGGAGGACATTGGGCAACCCTCACCTGTTTAGGGACCTCTCCTATAGGTTGGAGGTTCTTTTGGACTTCAACAGTAGGGGGAGGAGAATTATGTTACCCTGATCAGTAAGATCATCACACTCTATATCTTCTTCACGAATCTCCCATTTTTTTTATTACCATCTGCTTTCCCTTCTATCTCTTCTTATTCCTTTTCTCCCTCACTACTTCCTGGTCCGTTGCTCCCCGCTGGGATGAAAAAAGCAAAACTAACTTGCTCTTGAGATGCCGGGGTTATCTTTAAAATGAAGGAGAGGTCATTAAGCTTATACGTTATAAGGAGGTTCATGGCTTTCTTATATATCTGTTGGCGAAGCTCGTTTAGTAGGCTGTTAACATTTGACATGCTACATTTTTTACCTCATCTATTTGGTCTGAGAGTGAGGTGACCTTTTCTTTGTGAGATTTCTCCAATTTAGCAACCTCATCCTTGTGGGATTTTACTAACTGGGCAACCTTATCTTTATGAGCCTTCTTCAGTCCCTCTTATTGGGACCTCAACTCCTCTTACACCTTTTGGGCACTCTCTAGCACCTTTTTTTAATCGGCTTGCCTTTATCTTCTTAGATAAGTATTTCTGCTGGCAAGTCTTGATTTCCTCTTTAGCGGTATGTAACTTTGCCTTGGTTTGATCATGTCTATTTTCGACCAGAGTAATTTGGAGGAGTACCTTTTCCTTCATTTTATTTTTCTCCTCATTTAGCTTACTTTTTGCCATTACCAATTTTTCAATCTCTTTGCCTTAGTTTCGGTATTCTGTCTTTAGTTTCTGGACTCGTTCTTGGAGACCAAGGCCCTAAGCTGTGCACTATTAGAAAAATAATAAGAACGTTAGTATGTATAGGTCGTTAATTATAATAAGAGGTCACCAGGCATAAATTATGTCGAGCATAGGATAAGATAGTTATACATATAACTTCAAAAATACATTGAAGAGGTGCAGACCTTCTTCATATTATGCATGTCCGCAGGGAATTCCATTTCTTTTCCTTTAAGGCGACCTTATTACCTGTAATATGTGGGCTGGGGTTTACAACCTCGACCTTCGTGTCTTTATTGATTTTTGGATGAGAGGCAGGTCGTGGCTGGGCTTTTCCTTTTTGTCGGGCTCTCCTTCGATGAGATGGTGACCACAGTGTCTGTTTACGGTAGAAGAACTCTAGGAGCGATCTTCCCCTGAGGTCACTTTTGCCCCTGGAATTGGTCTATAGGGCAATCTCCCTTTAAGTAGGGGTGGGCATTTTCTGTTCTGAAAATGATAAACCGATAATAAAATCGAACCGAAGATTACGAAACCAAACCGATAACAGCAAAATCGAACTACAATCGAACCAAAAAATTCAGTTCAATTTCGGTTTAAAAACCGAAACTTTCCAACTGTGCAGCAACATGATTTTAACAGAATTTGTGTCACACTGTCGTTTGGAAAACTAAATCTATTCTTTTTTTTTTCTCTGATTGCACAATACACATTATACATTCATAACTTAGATACATAATATAAATACATACAACAAATAACTGAAATATAATTTCCTCTTTGATAATGGAAGCTATATTACATTGCAGACTAGGCATTGTACAACCACCTTCAATTAATGGCATCAAATTTGTCCTCTCAGCTTCCATTCATTCACTAACTATAAATTAGTGTTTCAAATCAAGGTTGTGGAATCGGCAATTTTGAGCAAGATATAAAAACCTGAAAAACAATTTATAGTGTTCTATCAATAATTATAAGAAGTTGATATCAAATATGTAAAAGTGATACAAATTAAATATCACCAATATTTTATCAATAATAAATTAATATCAATACATATTCAAAAGAATTAACAATGTATATGAAATAAGTCAAAAAGAAAATCAATTAATATATGAAACAAGAAAGCTGCTTTAAGAAACTAGTCACAAGTTTCAGAGTTTTTTGGACTATGAAACTTTATAATGAGGAAAAAGAAATGAGAGAAAACTAAATAGGCCATTAGATTGATTGCGTAAACTAAATAATGCATTTATGTGCATATTTTCAATGAAATTTTGACTAAATAAATGTGCAGTGTCATTGGAACTTTTGAGTAAATAAATTAACCTATATTCTTCAAAAGATAGGATGCTTAGAAGCACTAAATAAGCAAGCTTCTGTTTGTCAATTCTCAAGTCAATCTATTTCCATAATCAGAAGCTCATAATTCTTGTCTTTCAACCAACTTAGTGCTTCATGAAAGCAAATTAATTGTATATGAAACTTACGTTGACAAAATGATAAGGATTAAAGAATACCCAAAAACAGATTCACAATACCTGCAGTTTGAAATTATCTATGGGTTCTCTATTCTTTCTTACAAAATTCACCATGTACTTGTAATTTGTTAATGAAATATTGCTAAAGGCAGCAAGCACCTCTCCAAATCTAAATAAATAAATAAGTAAACCCATTTCAATATCAACACAAAACAGAGCTAAGATTCAAAATTGAAATAGAAAATATAAGGACCAGCTTACTTGCTAACCTGATTTGAAGATCTTTAATGTTGAGTTTGAGATAAAACAGGGAAAATGAGAAAGCAAAAAGAGAAATTACTACTGTTTTCTAATTTAGATACCTACTAATATAAACAACTGAAAATCAATGGAAGAAAGAAACATGAAAGAAAAGGAGTACCTTGAAGATACAGCTTCCATCCTCATCAATATTCAAAACCCATAAATAAACAACAAAAAAATCAAATACAAGATCATTTGGAAACCAAAAGGACAAGGGTCGACGAACGTTACTCAAGGGAAAGAAATCAAAATCGAAGAAAAAAAAAGCCAAAAAAAAGCACAATCAAGAATCTGAACCACCGCCCTTCTCTTCGATCTTCTTCTGACACCATCTTCTTCTTCGATCTTTTGGCTGAGCAAGGGAAAAGAAACTAAAGATTATATCTTAGTCGTCTTCTTCGATCTTCTGACTAAGCAAAGAAAAATGAAATCAGAAACTCATCAGCCACCATCACTATCTGGCGCATCAAAGGAAAGGAACACGATAGAGGATATAGAGGAGAAGGGCTGGCATGTGGCAACAAAGGGTTAGGGTTTTTGGAAAGAAAATAAGAGAGAGGCGTCGAAATTATACTTAATTTTAACCTAAAATGAGGAAGAGGAGGGATTTTATACTAATGGTTTGGTTTTCGGTTCGGTTCAGTTTTTAGACACTAAAAACCGAAGACTGAACCGAAAATTTCAATTTTTATATTTTTAAAATCGAAAACCGAATCGTACATATCGGTTAACCGATTTTCGGGTCGGTTTTTAGTTTACGATTTTTTTCCCACCCTTACCCTTAAGGTCGCCTTGGGGTCTTTATTTTCTTCTAAGGCCCTCTTTGTTCTTCGCTAGGGAGCACAAAGGTGGTGGTTGTTCTTCTTCAACCTCGGGGCTTTAAATGCCCTTGAGGATTGAACTTTAAGAACGCAGTAGTCCTTTTAAGCAGGTCGAAATCCATTGCAGCAAAAGAAAATGAAATAAGAAGTAATAGTGAGAAACATTATGTAATATGTAGTTTAGTAAAGAGTAAATTATGTGCTTACTATCCTTGGGAGGTTACTTGTTTGCACCCTCATAGCACTCATAGAATTTGTGGTAAACTATCTTTCGGTATATCCCTTTAGCCCCCTAAATTTTAAGGGAGTTCAGTTTAGTTTTGTCTTCACGAGAAAGCCAAAAGGGGGATAGTTTACGCACATTATCGCTCTATGAGATTGGGAAGGTAAATTCCTCTTAATTGCTTATTTGCACTGACACCAGGTCATTTTTGCTGGCACTATGGATAAACCCTTTGTCTTGCTAGAGAAGCTTGCTAGAATGGGCTTGAAAGTAGTAATATCCAGTACTGTCCTTTTTCATCATGAACATTTCACTCAGCATCTTGAAGGGCAAAGAAACTAAGGCGAGGGTATGAAGGCAGTTTAGGGTCCTAAACGACCTAGGCCTTAGTTGGATGGGTGTTATGTTGCAATACATGAGTAGATGTTTAATGGAGGGGAGCAGGGGAAACCTCACCCCATGTTTCAAGTGTTCGTAGGTGAGGAGAAGAGATCACCTACCAACTTAGGATTTTGGGGTGGTGGTTGCCATGTTTGGAATGGCGATCTTCTAAGGCTCGGGAAATTTGAACTAGCAAAAGAAAGGAGGTAAAGAATATCCCCAATATTTTATTCTTATGTGGGATGGTTGGGCTTCATCGCCATCTAAAGGTTCATCCCTTTGTAACACCCCAAATCTGCCTTACGAATAAGACAAACTGAGGCGTCACATGTGTCCTTCGATGATACTCAGAACATTTTTTTTTCTTTTAAATGATAACTACATTAATATATTACAATATATTAATTTACAATTATAATTTCGTAATTATTCACTTTTATAACTCTTCAGCATATGTCACACTATGACTTGGTCAACTTCTGATATCACTCTGCATTACTGGTATTTTCTTGACTTCTGCTTCTGACACCTACAAGTTTAGCAAACACTAAATTTGCTGAGCTACGAGCTCAGTGGATACTTTACATAAATAACTATAAACATAATGCAACCATTCACAGCTCAATATCACACACAAGGAGCATTCACAACTTCACATAGCATATCACATTTCATAGCACATTTATCAAACTCAAACGTATGAATTTGTAAAGTATCAAACCTGTGCGACACGGTGTTCCACACGCGCTTCTCCTGCGCTCTCGTATCACGATCGTATCTCGTTGTTAGCTATATCATTGAATTGCACACTTGATTAATATCTTATTTAATTTATTTATTTCTCTCATTTTTATTTATTAATTCCACTACTCCTCGCTTCTTTTGCTATATTAATAGCAATTTCCAATTATTTATTTGTTATACTTCTATAACTTTCAACTACCTAATTTTCGTCTTAATTAATCTATGTTAATTAATCTCATTGTTTCACTATTAGCACTTTATCAATAATTAGTCTTTTCATTAATAAATTGTCCGATGCCGTTACTACGTTAATAATATTCCATCTCAATTCGGTCATTCTCATTAAAATTATCCTAATAAATTATCATTAACATCATTTATTCATTTTATTCATATTCCGTTTATTATTAATTACATATTAATTAATTGGATACTTTTGCGATATTTATGTTTTTGATCCGTCGGGTTCTCAATTCATTATTCAGAGTTCATATTCAGGTTCGGGACGTCGAAACGATGCAATAACGATTCTGTCCGAAAATCGCTTGCCGGACGGAATATTCCGGTCACCGTCCGGTTGCCGGAAATTGCAACGGCATCCAAATTTTACACAAAATATATGTCTAGATTTGTCTTAAAGTCTAGTTTCCAAACATGTGATTAATTCTAATGGACTACCGGCCGTTCGGCCGAAAAATGCATTAAATCGAACGGTTAGTTTGCCGAAAAACTAAACTCTTAATTCCGGTATCCAATTCAGGCAATCTCAACATCAAATGAAAGCTAAGGAAGTGAGGATTAAGAATTTACCATCAAACTCGACGGAAAACTGCTAGAAGGGGTCGGAAAATCCAAAAATCCGAATTGCCATTTGTACATGACTTTCATTCCGGCTATAGATCGGCAACAAGGCCTATATCATCGGAAAGATCGTGGAGAGAGGATTCCAGATCAGGTCTCAGATCGTCCGTCCGACCACCAGAGCGGCCGGGATCTACGCCGGAAGTCGGCGGTTTGACTTTCTCTCCGGTCGCCGGAAACCGTAATTTCAGGCAGTGTAGCATACATGGATAGAAAGCTCTTCTCGTGAGGATTCCAGAACTGTCCTCACTTTTGCCGTCCGACCACCGTAGCAGCCGAAAAATGCTTCCAAAGTTTCAGGTGAATAGTTTTATAAATAGTGCCAGTCCACTTCTAGCCGCGAGTACGGCTTGCTTCGACGTCGGTTGCCAACCACGTCACCACCGCTGGACTCATCGGAGGGAGGTCTACACGGTGGCGGGCGAGTAGCGGTGGCTGGAGCGGCGATGGCGGCACTAGGGTGGCCGGCAGTCTGCCCCTCCCTCTTTCTCTTTCCTCTTTCCTTTTTTTCTTCCTTATTTCCCGATTTCCCTTTCTTTTTTTTTTTTCAATTTTCTTTCTTTTCATTTTTTTTTGATTTCCCCTTTTAAATTTCTAAATCTCCTTTCTTTTTTTTTTTCCCAATACTAACAACCACAATATAATAATAATAACAATAATTTCATTTCTCATTTAATCCATTTTAATTTAAAATCAATATTTAAAATTAGGGTGTTACACCCTTAGTTGGGGTGGTTGGTTTGAAGAGAAAGGTTGGGAGGTCACTCCTTGACGACCTCGAGTATTTAAGGCAGTCTGGGTTTCCTCCTCTAAAAAGATATCGCTGTCAAAGGATTGCTTAGTTGGTTCTGGAGTTAGCAATCTCTCACAAGAAAGGTGGGCACTATCACCCAATCCATCACTACCCAATCTAGAGTCTGATATGTTTGAAGAAGACATGATTGAATGGCAAATGAAAAGAAAGAGAAAGTACCTGATTAAATATAAGAGGTCATTAGAGTCGTTTGCTGAGATGAACGTAGAAAGGTCGCCAAACGATTTTGAAGGCAAGATGTGAGAAATGAATGGGGAATGGCCTTTTTATAAGTAAAAAGGGACATAGGTTTCCAGGTGTAATTATGACTCTTAATTATCGGCGTGCCTTTGGCTATCTATCTAACAGGTAAATGGTAACAGAGTAATTGGCTAGGGGTACCGAAGCGTTGTTTAGGTGGAACATTTTGGAATTTAGAGTGAACATCATTCCCGCCTAATATTTTAAACTTAAAGGTGAAAAGAGGTTGTAATTTGGAATGGTGGACGCGATCTCTGACTAGTTTGGCCAACACATGAAATAACTTGGACTGAGGGGGAACATCTGTAAGCATCCTTTAAATATGCGACCCTTCAAAGGGTATAGTCGCCTCACACTTGGTCTGAGGAGAGGTCTCCCCCAATTAGGCACAAGGTAAGGTCACCCTTCCTTAGCCCGGGGAGGTCGCTCTTACCTTAGTATAGGGAGAGGTCGCCTTATTGACCTCAATCTCCTGGCCAGGCCAACCTGTTGGACCCTGAGAATCTAGGGGCCTCTTGGGGTTCGAGATAGAAGCTCCTAGATTCAAGGGGCTAGAAAAATCCTGTTGAACACGAGAATGTCGAGGCTTTATTGCCTATTAGGGCTGTGCAAAGGTAGGGTTTAGGTCAACTTGATGCGAACATGAATAACCTGAAATTTGAATTTTTGAAATTTAACCACCCGAACCGACCTTAACTAATTTTCGGGGCCTAACTCTAATAACCCGAAAATGTCGAGCCCTGAAATTCTTTGCACGAAAAGGCAAAAATTTTTTCGGGTTTATCGAGTTTTCTTTGTTTTGACCCGAATCGGCCTGACTCGACTCAAAATTATATAATCTCCAACCCGAACCAGCCCAATCCAAATAAACCGAATTAATAACCTCATGTCGGTTCGGTTTGGTCGGGTTATTCGGATGGTTCGATTTTTGCACACCCCTATTGCCTATATAAGGCCAACTTCAGGCCTTAGTGAGAGCTAATCACATTTGAAACCTTCATTCCTTTTGGGTTATATTGAGTCATCTTTTACCCAAAAAAAAAGGTTTTTTTCTCAATTTTTCTTTCAAAATAATAAATTAAGGTGACAATTCATTCAAATTCTTTTTTATGTTCCATGAGTCCTTTTTCTTACTTTTTCTCCAAATTAATTTTGGACTCGTATACACAATATCACAATTTATTTTCAAATTATAATCTTGCTAAAGAAATTGCAATTTGTGAGGCATTGAGATGGATAAGATGCTCTATGAGTTTTTCAATTTCACTTAATTTATTTTATGTATTGCTACTTTTATTTTACTTCGAGCTCATAAAATGAGCTAGATCTTTATTAATTTCAATTGTACTAAGATCCTTTTTACATTTGAAGTTCAAATAAAGCTTGAAGTCAAGCTCAAGCTCGAGTTCGCAAAAATGCTAAATGAATAGAGATTGAACACATATTTGAAATTTAAACAATGAAAAGTTATTAATGAAATAGATAAGTGTTCAGCTGGACACCACTTATTTACTGCCCTTAAAAATGTAACAACTGCTAAATGATCTTATCTAAAGAATCTATTACAGTGAAAAAACTTAACAAATCTTTAGGCGAAACAAATAAAAGAAATGAAAAGAAAGGAAGTTTCTAGTGCCCCACTTGCCTTAAGTGCCTCCATCCGAATAAGTCGGTATTATTGAGAAATGAAGACCCTTCTAATTGCTGAGGTCTCTTCTTGGCTCTGTTGATTCCCACACTAATAATCAATCAATGAATCACTTAATATATAATACGTGTGGCAGACAAAATTAGGGTTTCCCCACAAAAGACCAAACAGATACATTTCTTAATTTAATTTAGTGTGATCAACCAATATAATAATAAAGTAATTAATGGGAGTGGAGGGTCCAAATTTTGTGGGTCAGTGATGATGCGCCACTAATTTTATGTTCATAACTTATTTGATTAATTTTAATTATTTGGTTAAGTACGTGTTCATAACTTGTTTTCTAGTGACTGATTATGGCGAAGGGGATGTTAATTTGGGGGAAAAATCCAAAACTGCGAAGTGGAAGAAGACTATGATATGATTCTACGAAATAAGTTGAAGAGTTTATTATTAATGGTTTGAAAAAGCATCTGATACTGTTTAGATGCTCTACTAATAGTAACAAAAGAGATGCTCTCTTTGCTTCTACTATTATTACTACTTGTGTCCACTCGTATCGTATTACATGTAAATAATTGTGTATTTGTGTCCATTTTTTATCATTATTTTATTTAATTTATTTTTAGTAAAATTAGTAATTCAATAAAGAATTTGAATATAGCATTAATATTACATATGAAATAATCTTTTTTATTAATCTTTTTTATTATTTTAATTAATTTTCCTTTAATTATTAAAATTATTTTTAGGTTGGTAAAGAGAGACTTTTACTTAACTAAAAAAGGGATAATAAGTCTTCGAAAAAATACTTACCCAGAAGAGACTTTTCTAGTGAGAACTTACATGTTGTGAGGAGCTGAGTTAATGGTGGAGTTGGAAGCTTCGTTGGTCGTCGGAGAGAAGGTAGTTTTTGGTGGTGACAGTAAGCAAATAGAGATAGGGAAAAAATGATGAGCTACTAGTCGTGGCGGTGGGTGATGGATCGCATGGGTGCAGAGATAGTGATGGTAGGGTTGTGGTGGTGGTGGGTCGGTTGTTGGTGAGCGGCAGATACAATAGACAGAAGAAGAGAAGATAGAACGAAGAGTGAAATAGAAAAGAAATATGAAAGTGGAAAAAAGAGACTACATAGGATTTATTATTAACTTAAATGTTTAATGAGTTAATTCAAGGAAAATTTTTCTTTTAACGAAATTTTTACGAATTAACGAATTTTAAGAAATTTTATACAAATTAACGAATGGAAATATTTTTTAACGAAAATTTTTCTCTAATTAACCAAAATTCACGAATTTCAGTATTTAACAGTTTCATTTGTACATTCCTACGCCAACTGTCCTAACAACAGATTTAATTCTTTCCTAGCAATGTCTCCAGTGGAAGCACCTACTTTGTGAAAATAAACTTTTATGCATTTTTATCATCTTTATTGTCATATTGTAATTAAACCATTGGTTATTACCAAAAACCAGTTACCAATATGACTAATTTACCGATAATCGAATATCAAATTTTAAAAATAGTAATTATATTTGGCAATTGAAATTTGAAATCAAATTATTTCAGTAAAAATGCTAGGTATACGGTAGTTATCTAATAGTGATGACTCCTATAATTAAGGATGGAGTTGATAGGAAAGTTTTTGAACCTCGTGTTAAATGAGACTATATTATGTAGTATTTTAAATAAAGTACTATTTTATGTAGTAATTAAATACAACAAATACTCAATTCTCATAGAAGGCAATAATCTTTTAGACAACAAAGTGATTAAATTTTCTTTCTCCGATTTTTTCATTTATTTACATTCATTATTTCATTACTACCAATATAAATCTACTTTTCACTAATACCAATACAGAAATAATAATAAACAATTACTAACTATTTACAAAACTTACTTTTTTACCAAACCAATAAAGAAATAATAATAAACAATTACAAAACTTACTATAAATAAAAATGTAAATAATTGAAAAATACACCCCAAAATGGCAATGCGAAGAAATAAAAAATCGGTGGTAATATTAGCTTAATCTACCTATCAACCACCAGATCCAATGAACCCAGCCAATAGAATATAGATGACAATATACTTTTTAATTGTAAAAATGACATTAATGTCTTTTCCAAAGAATAAAATGTAAAAAAACAAAAATTGTAATTGGTTTGATCCTTGGGATGCCCTTATGGACCGGATCTAAGTAATTATTTTCCCAACCATTAAGTATCTTAATAATTTCTTGGATTTACGTGTTAATGACGAACCCATAAAGCCAAAAGATATGACTATAGATAGATGCTTAATTTGTTAATATGAAAATAAACTTTGAAAAACCACGGTACTCCTTTATTTTATTGATTATAGACAATGTTACATGTTGACTTATATATCTTTACGAAAACGATTTCGATATTATTAAATTAAACTGATGCTTATTGTAAATTTTATCTTCTTTTGCTGTGTTTTATTTGGCTAGCCGTAATATAAATAAATAAATAAAATTTTATCAATGTCCTAATTACATTAGATTGAACAAGACCTCTTAGATAATGTTTTGTAAACTTCAGGCTTCATTTGATTTTGGTTAATTGCGTTTTGTATGGAGGTTAAGAATTGTATTTTGAAGTTATATTAACCGAAAGCAAAATTGATTTTTCCTAATTGATTGTGATAAGTATGGAACCTCACACTTTTGGTATCTAATTTTATAGCATCTCTGAACCTCTTTCTTAAGGATGAATTGATAAATATTACTGTTAATTTTTGGATTGAAATTTATGAATAAATTTATAATCTATTATAAAGTAATTGTAAACAACTATATTGAGAATCAAAAGTTTGAGATTTGACATTTGGTTTTACTGATAAAGTATTTGTTGGTGAATATAATTTATAAGTTGGTGAAATAACTGTTTATAAACTATGTTTAAACGTATCATAAATTAGGTTATGCGTCAATTTTGTCAACTTGATGTTACCTGGTTATCAACCAACTGTAAACATATAATATATAGCCTACTATAAATACTATTTTAAAAAATGTTTGTTCCAACTTCCTATAAACTTACAGTAAGTTTTTCCATTTTGTATACAACTTATTATAAACTTTCTATAAACGTTTTCTATTCTTATTAGTTTTTCTCATGTTACTATATGGTATATGGCAAGAAATTTGGTTTTGTTTCAAACCGGTATCAATTGATTAGCAACTAACTCTAAACATATGGTATATTAATTATCAAAATTATTTTTACATTGATACACTATAAAAATTATTTTCAATGAATTTGATGTTATTTTAGTTTGATTCAACTAGTTATCAACTAACTATAAAAATATTGCATGCTGAGTACAGATTAGATTTGGCTTATATGCATTTGATTATTCTTTTTATTAGCATATGTGAATTGATTTATTCAGTCGCTAGCTGAATTTT
The DNA here is from genome assembly GCA_949640765.1 of Croton laevigatus. Classification (NCBI taxonomy): domain Eukaryota; kingdom Viridiplantae; phylum Streptophyta; class Magnoliopsida; order Malpighiales; family Euphorbiaceae; genus Croton; species Croton laevigatus. The sequence goes on along the minus strand of CATIWJ010059051.1, from coordinate 12,403 downwards.
GGCTAAATTTTCTAGAAAAGTCTCTTTGAGAATGAAAATTAAATTGATTAGAAATTTCGAAGATGAGTTTCGAATATATTAAAACAAAATTAAGTTGAGAATGAAAATCAGGAGGTAAACTTTGAATAACTTTTGATTTAATTTCTGTTTTCCAAAGTCTTTTGATTCTGAGATTGTTTGGCTTGTTGAACTCAGTGGTTATTTCTCTAAGCTTAAAAGCTGGTCAAATCTTTTTATAAATAATTTTTAAATTATAAACAATCTGCTGACATGTTTATTTAAATCTATTTTCTGAATTTTTTTTCTTATAAGGAGTTTAAAAAAAAAAGCAGCAATTTGCTACTTAATTTTCTTCTTGTAAGGAGTTATATATATAAAAAAAGCAATTTACTGGCTATAAAAGGAAATGATTTGGCCAAGTAAAAGATTATTATACCTTCATTTATTTTTAAAAACTTCAACATAATCATTTTATTCACATTTAACTCTATTAAAATATATTTTTTTTTATCATTTATTCATAAATAATATTTATTATAGTGTATAAACTATTTATGAGACAACTCTAGTAAATATGTCTACTCCTTATCAGCCGCTTTTGGTAAATGGTTAACGTCTTATTTTTAAGCAGCTTATACTACATAAGCATATTATAAGCAATAAGCTAAAAAGCAAAACTTAGGGGAACACTCCCTTATTTAACTACTGAAAAATTAAGTCTACCGTACTAACGGATACACATTAAAAAAGACAAATCCTACTAGTATGTTACAATTATAAACCAGTTGTCAACTTGATATCAGTATAAGTTAATAGTAAACTAATGTTAAATTCAGTATAAACTGATTTTTTGCAAATTGCAACTAATTGGTCTGAATTTTTTTTTTTCTAATATGAGAAATGAAATTAGAATTTTTGCAAATATTTTAAGCAGTAATGGAATTGAGATTTGAATTAATTTTTAGGTGTGAGTTATGTTTGTAGTTATGAATTAATTTTCAGCAGTATGGTTTCTCTTGTTTGAATAGTTTAGTTAGAGGCTGTGAATGTTGGTTACGATTAAACCCAAGGTTGATTCAAGCAAGGGTCGGATAGTTTGGCATGGTTTAACACAATTCGACACGGTTTTGTAATGGTTTGAACCGTGGTTCATGGTTCGATTCGATTATTAAATTTCTGGAATATAGTTTAAAATTTCATTGAACTTGAATCGACTCCTTTCAACAGTTACTGTTTGGGTTGGAATAAGTAGCGAAGCTAGCATCTTTAGAGATGGCTCAATTTTGAAAGCCCAGGAAAATCTTTAAACATGGTCCATTTTTTTAAAGCATAGCAAAAATGTTGTAAAAATATGAAAAAATTCACAAGCTCAACAACAAAGCAGAGATCTCTAGGGCCCAAATCTCACGCTATACCACTAAGCCACATACGAAACATTGCTTATTTTCTCTACTAATTATATATATTTTAAAGATCTCATGGGGCCCAACGCCACCCTTGGCCCATATATAGCTCCGTCACTAGTTGGAACAGTTTTGATCGTAGTTCCAAATGGTTATCACCAATTTAAAAAAAAAAAACACTAAAAAGTTCAAATGTATACTCATGGAGCAATATTAATTAAAAATCACATCCAAATTAAGCAATGGGAATTCATATATATTCTACAAATCAAGTTGCAAGTATAATTAAAAAAAAAAAAATTGAATATATAATTGTGAGCCATTTTTGTTGAAAGCAAAACCATTCCAATTGTATAACTTTGAAGTTGACATCTTATTTCATCAAAGTGATATGAATTTCACCATAGAATTATATGTATGCAGCAAGATTTGAATTGCAGGAAAAAAAATATACTACCTCCGTTTTTTATTATATGAGACATTTTCCTGAAGGGTAGTTTTTAAAATGTTGAGATTTTTAGTATTTGTAGGTGTATTTTGACCATTTTGTCCCTTGTCTTTTAGTGGGGAAGATTTGGATTTTAGTGCATGTGGGATTCACTTTTTATATTGATTTGATGTGAGTTAGTGGTAAAAAGTATGTGGGGTCTATTTTTTAAGTGGATATAAGTTGTTAGGGTAAAATTAGAAGAAAATTATGTAGAAAAAGAAAGATGAATAGTGCAAAGTCTCATACAATAAAAAATTGGAGGTAGCATATATTTTGAATTGAAATTTGTCATGTATATAAAATGGGTCCAATCCAATGACAGAAACAATAATAATAGAGTAGAGCAGTGCAGTGCAAAGGCAAAGTAATACAATCCACAAGTCGAAAAAGGTATTGTGAAGACAAGGAAGCAAAACTTTAATGAGCCCAAAAAGACATTTCAGATCAAAATATCCGTACGTACCAATTATCATTAGCTAGCTGGACTCTCCAGTCTTCTCTTTCACCCACCAGACACTATGCGTAAATTTTGCTGCCATTTCCATTTCAGTCACAAGCAGTAGTGAAATCTTCCATATTTAACCTTTCTCAAAGTCTTCAATCAATCCTAGTACTAGTAGTAGTGCCTATGTGTGGACGGTGGTAATGTTTCTTGGTCATTAATAATTTGAAAGCCAAGTTTTGTAGGGTTTGAAATTAATTCAAAACAACAATAATCCTCTCGTTTTGTTCTTAAAAGGAGTAAGTTATAGGACTGTCAATCTTTAAGTTTGATTTTTTTTAAATGTGAGTTTAACAAAATTGATTGAATTATTGATGGATAGTTGTTGAAATATTCATATTATTCTTAATTAAAAGCAATTCACTAATCCTAAATATATATATAGTCAATACATTCAATAATTCATGGTAATTTTTATCATTTTAATGACTTGAGAGTATATTTTGAAAAACAAAATGACGTTTACTAAAACGTTAAGGACTTAAAAGATAATCTCTAATTTTTTTTCCCAAATTGTTAGGAATGTTTTGGTTTTCTTAAATGTGATATTTTATAGTCATTTTTCTAACAACACTCTTCTCCTATTGTTCCTAGTTAGCGCCATTTGAATGATTGTCTACACCATTCATTTATTGTTGCTTACCAAATTTCAACTTGCCATTTGCACAGTTGAAGTCGATATTCGATTACACTTCTAATTTCTTCCTCCATAGTTTCTTGATTTTTGGCCATCAGATTCAACCATCACAACCATTTTTTTTTCTTTGCTCCATTGGTTTTCTTGTTTTTTTGGTCCAAATATGTTTATCATGAGTTTCAGTCTTCTTTATCTCTTCCTTATTGAATTTATGTATAACGAATATAAATAAATTAGATAGGGAATAATATAAATACCTCTTGTTCAACGAACGAATATTCCCACGAGCGGAAGCGGTTGTAGGATCTGGCAAGCTAGGTCGTCTATAGAACATATAGTCCTATAGTGCTATTTTACAATCTAAAAGCTTTAAAAGAGATGAAACAGTTTGAGAATGGGAGAGACTACTGAACGTAAACAATACGTACCCTAATATCTTATTAGGTGGTATATATATATAGGTGTTGGGTCATTAGGGTTATCCATTTAACTCTATAACCCATCACACTCTAATTGGATATACCCATGATCCATAAGTCATGAGCGGACCTTAATTAATTAATACAAATACTAATTAATTAATTTCAACAATCTCTTTTGTCGTCACGGGCTGTTCAGCCACTTCAAATGATCAGATTTCATTCATCATTAGATAAAGAACCACTGAAAATATGACATAATTAAAAACTAAACTGATTTGCAATAAATTTGGTTAATGACAATGTTTCTTCAATATTTTTGTTACGATTTTTCATGGCATATATGTATATGTACACATTTATCTTGTATGATGAATTTTTTTCTTGATCGTGGTAGTCATTGTTTTTGTTTATGTATTTTGAATAAATAAATTAGTTTGTATATACAAACCAAGCTATATAAGTTTCGAAAATTTAAAAAATAATAAGGAAAATATAATTTATATTGTAAAACAAGTTGAAAGAGAATTAGAGAGAGGAGAGCAAATAATAAGATATATAAAGGAATAGAAGCTAAAATTATTCATGCATATGTGTTTGCAGAAACTTCTCTATTTATACGCACAAAAGTCAATTACATTGTAGAAGTATGATTCTTAACTTGATAAGAAGTATGACTCCTAACTTGATAAGAAGTATGACTTGAATTACAACACATTCTAAATCGAATGCCTTATGCAATCCGCAATCATTCTCGTTGCCACCACGTCAAAATATTGCTAGTTGCTACTAACTCCATTTTTTTGAATTCTTTACATTTCAAAGGTTTAAATTTGTTGTTGATAGTTTGATGGGTTGGGTTAGGTAGATTAAATTAGGTTTATGTTAGTTATAAAATATGATTACTGTAGTTTAATAATATATAAATAATATTTTAATCTACCTAACTCAACCCATCAAACTATCTAACACCAAACTTGAATCTAAGAATTAAAAAAACTGGAGATAGTAGTAAGCAAGAGTGATTTTTAAATAAGATATTTTTATTAAAAAAAAAAATTGATGTATACTTTCTTTTTAAGTTATGATTAATAGAGCTGAAACTGAAGAAAGAAGGAAAGAATAACAATTAGTTTCAGTTTCGAACTAACGGCTAGTTTAGAGTTTAGTCAATGAGATTAGGACGCGTGGGTAGCAGAAGAAACGCCGGCGCATTAAAATTGCTTAGAAGAATTCATTGTCCTCTCCATCTGATTAAGTGACAATCGGACGATGGACATTAAACACACCTGACACATTTGTTTTGAGTTTGTTGCAACAGTTTTTTCCCGCCAATTTATTTTGCATATTCTGCAAATTGTAATTCAGTATAACACTGCCAGATTGTAGAAAGAGAAAGATGAATAAGAATATCTTCTCTTTTCTCTCTTAGTTCTTGTTTCCTGTTTTCTCATACTGCAAATTCGCTTTTATTAAAACTCATAATCCTGGATTTGAAAATTTAATATGATCGGAGGAAATCTATGATGCAATCAATTAGTTCTGGTTTGAATACTAAATTTTGATCTCATTTCTTTTTCTGTGATTGATTTGATTCTATCTTTTATCTTATTTCTTAGCTTCTTTGATTCCAAATCTTGGTTTCAAAACTTGCTATCTTGATATCTTCTTGTGAAAACGATCAATAATACTCATAATCATCTTTTGAATCCTTCGAATCCTTACTATCTTCACGCACGCGAAGGAGAATCCTTCTGCAATAATTGCTTCTCCGACATTGACTGGCACAAACAATTACAACTCACGGTCTAGGGTCATGAAGATGCCACTTGCTTCCACGAATAAAATTTGCTTCATTGATGGTCCTTTTCCAGCTCTGCAAGTTGAAAGTCCAATGCATATGATATGGCAAAGATGTAATGTTACGGTTCTCTCATGGATAAGGCATTCAGTGGATTCTTCCATTGCATAGAGCATTCTCTGGATCGATAGATCAACTGATGCTTGGAATGAGGATCTTCAAGACATACGTTCTCTGGTAGATGAACAAATCATTTCAAATTAGCTAGAGGAGATAGCCAACTTCAAGCTAGGAGACCTAAATGTGTATACTTACTTCATGCAAATGAAGATACTATGGGGATGAGTTAACGATCCTGAGACCTCTTTCTAGTCGTACTTCCAAAACAGCTTACAAGGGTGGACGTGTACAAAGAATGAAGATTTACACATAGAATGATCAAGTCATGTTAAGTCACAAATAATGTTGATAGAGCCAATGCCTAATATCAACATAGTATTCTTCATGGTCTGAGTTTCACTATAGAGTTGCGTAATTAAGGCAAAGTCATGCTAAATAGATCTTTTAGGCAAAGACAACTTGGTGTTTTCCGAAACAGGTTTAGATTAACAACTCAACAGGAATCCGAAACTACACCAATTGTGGTAGGGACAACCACAATGCAGACAGTTGCTACAAAAAATATGCATATGCCCCTGGGTTTAAGCCTTCTGGTTTAATACCTAGATAGCCAACTGGAGGGCCAGTGTGCATGCTACTTTCACATCTACAGAAGGAGAGATGAATGATGAAAAAATTTTTAAATAGTGCAGGCTTTGAAGAAAATTTTAGCAATTATAATGCTTAGTTTATGCAATCTAATGTCTCCCCTTTCCATTTTACAACACTAGTTATTGTGCCTGCACATATCAACCAGAATAATGTATGGATAAGTAGACCTTTTGTACGAGTAGATTGTCAATCAATGCCAATTTCCTTCAATCCTACATCTATGATGTTCTCACCAGATCAGTATCAGAAGCTACTTTCACTTGTGCAAAACCCACCAGCTGAGAAGTCAATCTCAGTTTCCCCACATACAGTCAACAACACGATGACTGATCAATTTGGAAGATCAATAATTAATGCTTCTTACAATAGCACTAAGGAGATTTCACGTACACATGGGTCACAAGTATGGGTACTAGACTCTAGTGCCACAGACTGTGTTGTATCTAAATTGAATCTATTTCCTGCACATAGGAAAATAAGACTCATGCCAGTAAAGTTGACAAATGATGATTCAGTCATAGCAGAAATGTCAAGGATAGTGATATTCAATGTGTTATACATATCAATTTTAATTTCAATTTGATCTCAGTTATGCTTGTTGGATGACTTATGTATTATATAGGCCAAGAACTCTTATAGCTAGAGTGAAAGAGGGGCTATATGTGCTTAATAATCAGCCAAATCATGAAGGTAATAAAACTATTTTTTCAATAAAAATAGTGGTAAATAAGAGTAGTTCAATCAAGGAGGCATTTTGTAAATAGGGCATTATAAGCTTGTTCATACGTCAAATAAATGACTTTCTGAAATTACTGCTGCATTTGACTTGATCCACATGGATATATGGGGATCTGTTGCTTACTAGTATCTTCTACAATTTGTATTTACTTTCCCTTGATGTATTGTATTATCAAGGTTATTAATATTTAAAAATCCAACTAATTATTAATAAATTTGATGAAATTCATTTGTAATTCACTTTTTCATATTTGGAGGTCAAAAAATAAATTAAATTTAAATTTTAAATTAATCATTTCAAATACATCAAGAATAATTTATAGAAATTTGTTGAATTCATTTGTAAATTTACTGTCTTGTTTGGAACTCAAATAAAAATTTGTATTTAAAGTGTAAATTAGTCATTTTAAAAATATTAAATTAATTTGTAAATGAATTTGATAAGAAATTTATTTATAAATGATATATACAAGTCTAATTCATTCATTTTCAAAATTTTTCATTTTTCATTTCAAGGGACTGATAATTATTTAGGATATATATATACTACCTCTGTTTTTTTCATTTTTTTTTATACTACCTCCAATTTTTTTATTTCTTTACACCCTAAAAATACAAATACCAATACAACCCTACTTTTCACTAATACCAATATAAAATAATAATAAACAATTATCAACCCTTTACAACACTTACTTTTTCACCAATACCAATACAGAAATAATAAATAAACAATTAAATCTACTTACCCAAAAAGGAAACGTAAACAATTGAAAAAATTTGCCAAAAACGGAAACGTAAACAATTGAAAAAATTGGAGGTAGTATTTATTTTCACCAGTACCAAAGAAATCAGCTTTTCACTAATACTAATAAATAAATAATAATAATAAATTACTAATCCTTTATAAAATTTACTATAGAAGGAAATATAAAAAATTAAAAAATACATTTAAAAAAATGTAAATAAATGAAAAAAACGGAGATAGTATTTGATACAAACAAGATCATGCATCAAAATAATATTGTAAATTATATAGTAGGTGATAGAATTTTCTTGAAATAACAGGAACAAAAATTAATATATGATGAGCAAACAAAACCAAATCAATCATATCTATGTTAAAAAGAGAAAAATACAAAAACAAAACCACATTCCAGATAAAAAGTTAAAACCAAAACATTATTAAGTAGGGCATTTGGGTGGAAAAGAAGGTAAGCACGTGGGATCGAATATGGGCTCACGTGCTCATGTAGTTGACATATGGAAACCTCAAGGTTCGAGGGCGGAGGGAGCAGCCATTCCCAACTCCAGATTCAGACTTGTCTTTTTTTCACTAACAATTTACAGTGTCTTTTTTCTTTTCCCGGAAACACTAACAAATTACAGTTTGTTCCAATCATAATAATGTATACTAATTAGGAATTATTATTATTAGGATTGTATTTTAATTATATTAATTAATAAATAAATAACAATCTATTAATAATATAATTCAAAATAACATTAATACTACCTCCGTATTTTTCATTTCTTTACATTTCAAAAGTTATGATTAGATTCAAATTTGGTGTTGATAGTTTAATGGGTTCGGTTAGGTGGATTAAAGTATGTTTAGGTTAGTTATAAAACATGATTACTGTAATTTAGTTATATATAAATAATATTTTAATTTACCGAATCCAACTCATCAAACTATCAACACCAAACTTGAATCTAATAATACCTTTTAAAATATAAAGAAATGAAAAATACGAATGTAGTATTAGCTTTATGATAATTAATACTACTACGTTTAATTTTTTCATTTCTTTACACCCTAAAAATACAAATACTAAGAAATCACCAATATCAATACATAAATAATAATAAACAATTACTAATCCTTTATAAACCTTACTTTTTCACCAATACCAATAAAGAAATAACAATAAATAATTACAAAACTTACTATAAAAGGAAACATAAACAATTGAAAAAATTTATCAAAATAGGAAACATAAAGAGATGAAAAACTGGAGGTAGTATAATATTATTATTTAGCCGCATGAATAACAATAAGAACATATTAATTCTATATAAAATATGATAATCTAAAGGAAGTGATGAATAACCAAGTCTAAAAGGCAAAAGAAAGTGTAGTTAGGAGTATTAGAATTGGGGTTAATTAATTAGTATTAATAATAATAATATTAATATTATATTTTTAATAATAATATTACAGAAACATTTCTAGCATAATTTAATATTAATTATATTAACATAATTAATAATTAATATGCGGTTGTCATAATTAATATATTAATTATATCTAACATGATATAATATTAATTATATTAAATAAAACTTTTTGCTCGAATTCTAAGAATCTCCTATTCATATTGAGTTACATGAGTTTATAATTATACTAAAAAAATTAATATAATTATGACGGGTACCTAAACGATTAGTAATTCTAATTAACGTATCCCAATTAAAAGTAGATTTTTTATTACATGTGGATTTGAAAACAGAAATTTTCATACACCCATAGTGTCATGACCCAAATCAAGGGGTCGAGATTAGAGTACAACCAGACTGAAATCTGACTACACAAACATTTAAAAATAAATAACTTTAATGCAAATATACAAAAAACACTATGTAAAAATTTCTCAAAGTTACAAAGGCAACTAAAACAATATTTTTTTATAATCCGGAAATCAATCTAAAATACAAGACTAAACAAAACTAACTAATTCGATTCGAATGCTTGGCTCAAGAAGAAAGAATTTGAGTCTCATCGTAGTGAAATATCAGAAAACCTACATAACAGACTATATGGGTGTGAGAGTTATATATAGGCGCTTAGTAAGTCCATGAATGGTAAAAAAAAATAATCTAAACAATGATATTAGAAACAAGTATATCAATCACAGATAATTCATATATGATAGTGTGTCGGGGCTACCAATTTTTTGAATATTCTCTCACCCTTATTCCACCTTAAAAATCAAACTATATATATATAACAAGCATCCAGAAGGCCTTAGCCTTTATTACTAGTATAAATCAAAAGCAAACAAAAATCAAGCATCTCCTCTATCTAGCATCCTCCATCCCTATATGACACACCATCGCACAACATAAAAAATATCACGTTCAAATAATCAATAATTATTTATTCAAACACACATGTTTCTCTGTTTTCTAATCATATGCGGGCTTAGATAAAGAAAGAATATAATATATCGAAATAGAAAGAATAATATATAAGAAGGGTTTATTGTATATATAGTATAATTGTTAGCAAGTAGCACATCACAAGTAATCACCTACACCCATAAAACTTATCTCAAAATTCAATATGAGAAACACCCTTCAAACGAACTCGAAGATGGATAAACACCTAATCACAAACTAGAATTAATTATAATCCTAAGTCGAATGCAACTATGAATGTTTATGCATGACATGAATGCATGCAATCAACCTAATTTCATAATCGCACATTCAACTATTTAACAATTCAAAACCAAGTTCGTAACACCCCAAATCCAATTTACGAATAAATCAGACTGAAGTGTTATAGTACCGACTAACATCCATTATTACTTACAAAATTTTTTTTAATATGCTATTACATTACAATTTCCCTAATCATTTTTTCAATATTAACTACTTTATAATAATTACTTATAAAATAAATTTCAATATTCAGTACATGCCAAACTATATAAAACTAGAGGTTATACCATCACTTGACTTCTAAGAGCCAACCAAGAATATGCTGCTATTCAATTTCTTCTATCTGCGGACATGCGAGTTACAAAAATAACTCGCTGAGCAACTCCATGCTCAGTGGATACAATAAATATAATTTGTTTACTAAAAGCATTTCACAAATTTCATATAAAAACAGCAGTCTTTAGCTGCAGTTGACAAAATTCATTTCGAGAGATTATATCCATAACAATCATATAATGCTTTAGATATTTAACAAAAATAATGCTACAGTAAAAATTCCATTTATCTCAAATCATTGAGCACATTTGATAAAATATTTCATTTTTACTCCACTGGTCATACTGGATTCCAGAATAAGATTAAGGGCTGCATTCCGTATAGTCATCTAGACTATAACGCTAATGCTTTTATATTTGTATCCCGCAAAGCCATTTAGACAGTCGGCGATACTTTTAATTCAATAGTATATTTCACAACAGTCTCCTGTACAGGATATGCCCACATGTCGACATATTCTTATATCTAGGTTTCGCTAACCAAGTAGAGTATAAAAATATGTTTCATTTCCTTTGATCAATTATTTATCAATCATGGTGTTTAACTCTGTTGCTCATTCAATAGCATAGTTCATTTTTCATGCTTCCTCAAGATTAGCAAATCATTGTAATATCCATTTTCTTGTTCAGTAAATTTCCACATGGTCATGTTCATCTCAAACATCTTTTTGGAATTCAAATATTAATTTGAAATCATACTTTTCATTTACCACGCCGGTGGTATCGCATCTGCGATTACCGCGTCGGTATCATAAATACCATAAAATATATAATCTGACTCGAACACACGTTTGAATACCCAACAAAATAATTATATAAAATTCATTAAAGCAATGCTCATTTAAAACATGCATTTAAAAATAAAAGATTCAGTTCAAATACTAAATAGTATCGAACCTGGTAGAGTCCGCAGATATAGTCCTATGCATTAGTCCTTTCGATATCCTCGTATTTTCTACTTTCATAATACCTCCCGGACTGTCCTATGTCCTTTCACTAATCACAATAAAACGATTTCTATAATTAATTACTTTCATCAGCTAATTATATAACCGAGTTCTTATTATTAATTTATTTCAATCGTATTTCCTTACGATCCGTAATTAATTCTATTTTATAATTTAATTCGCAATTCCACTATTATTTATTTCCTTTATATTTATATTTAATCATCTTCCTTTAAATTTTATTTCCAATTTTAACGGCATTTAAAATTTAAAACATTAATAATTTAAATTCTAATAATTAAATTGCGAACTTTACATTTCTGGTAGTTCGGGGTCTCAATTCGTCAAACAGAGTTCAAATTCGGATTCAGCTCGTTGAAACAATGTGGAATAGGGTCTGTCGAAATTTTCACCGGAGGGAATATTCCGGTCGCCGCCGACGGAATATTCCAGTCTTTATCACCGAAAAATGGCAATTTCTATCGGATTTCAAATCCGAGCACACCGTTGGCTTCGTCTCTCTGCAAGGAATTCAAAAATACAAACACATACAACGACTTACAAACGAGTCCGTCGGAATTTATCAAAACAGTCCCCGCCCGCCGGAAAATCAACATCGGAACAAGAAATCATAACCAATCGCAGCAATATTTACACCAGATCAAAGCTAAGGATGAGAAGATTCAAGCTTTACCTAAATCGGAACTCGAAGGCCACTGGAAAGCTCGAAAAAATCGTCGAAAAACTTTATCAAAAATCTGACCGTTCAACGTGAAATTTATTCCGGCCATAGATCGGGAAAAAGCTCCACACCATCAGGAAGCTCTCGTCGAGAGGAATTCAAATCTGTCTTCAAAGTCTCCGTCCGACCATCGGTGTCGCCGAAAAACACATCGGAAGTTTGTACATAATT
>CATIWJ010059020.1:0-14952 GCA_949640765.1 Croton laevigatus | reverse complement strand
ATCTCTATTACTCATTTTTTCACTCTATAAAGTCAAATTTTTCCTTTATTCAAAAGATAATTTCAACTTTTTATCTAAATTATAGTTTTTCTCTTCTTTATATTTGTTTAATACTTGTTATTGTATATAGCTTGAAGTTTTCCCTTTTACTTTCGGTCTTAACTTCTAATTCTAAGATTTTGGTTTAAATAATTTCTTTAGAATTTTTAAGTGGATATTGCTGCAAATTTTTTTCAATTTTTGCAAGCCTAGAATTTAAGGAAAATGAAATTTTTATTTTCCACCTTATGACGAATAGTGGCAATTTTCATTTTTGATCATTTTTGTCCTAATTATTTTCGCCATTTTCCCCATTTTGGGTGCATATCAGACCGTATGCAATATTTTTAATTATTTGGGTACATTTTATTTCAACTTTGCACCATTTTACAATGAATGCCATAAAATACAGAAGGCTCGTTGTAAATGTTGGCTGCATTAGGCGCAAAGAAATGCACCTATCTTAACCACACCTGTAACACATAATGTCATTCATAGACAAACAAATTTGTGTAAAACAACCTTACTAACCTAGGATAATACGAGTCATCCATAGATAGAAAAATGTTGCATTTTACTATCAAAATATGCAGACAGATCCATTCCAACCTCAAGAAGAGATGGAAAATCAACCTTTTTTTTCTACAAAAAATGGCTCTCTAATCACTAGTTTTGAGTTTGGGTGCCATTAATTTGGGTTTTTAAAGACGTTTGGGGAACTGGGCAGTGGGGGGTGGTTTTACCTAGATAAGAAGTGGGAAGTTATTACTTTTTTGTGGATTGGAGCAGTTATGTGTTTATTGACTGCAAATTTTGATTTCCAATTTTGAATGGCCAGAATTTGAGAGAAATGAAATTTTCAGTTGCCAATTTTTGAAGAATAGTGGCTACTCTTTTTTTTAACACCATTTTCGTTCATAATTATTTCCTCATTTTTTCTAATTTTTTTTTGTTAAAATTCAGCCCGTCTGCAACATTTTTAATTTTTTTGGGTGCATGTTTTTACATTTTGCACAATTCTATAATAAATGACATAAATTGTCTAACTTTTGGCCGTATTACATGCAAAATGTGTACCCATATTACCAAAAACTGTAACCTAACATTTCATTCTAGACCTCATGCGCTTTTCTCTCTCTTTCTCTCTCATATGATAGCGTCTGCACACATATCAATCAGACCTTCATCTCTCCTCTCTCACTTCTTCATAAAGCTGACAGCACCCATAAACAAACATTATTTTATTCCCTCTCTTTACTAAAAGATAAGACCTAAAATTGTCCAAATACACCCATATATACTAAAAATCTCAATATTTTGAAAATTACCCTTCAGATACAAGTCTCAAATAATTGAAAACGGAAGTAGTATATCCCTTATACGTTCCTTCCTCTAGGCAATAGTTATGACAATCTGTATATCCTGCAAAATACAGTTGAGATTATATTTTATTTGGTTAACACGTTAGTTGATATAATGTTGAATTTAAAACGTGGCAGATAAGGAACATTAGAAAAGGTCGTATAATTTTACTGGGCTTATACTTGTTACATGAATTTTTTTTATGCCATCTGGTAAATCAATTGATTTTGCGTATGATAGTTTGTTGTGGAAAGAAGAAGGGTATGATAGTTTGTTTAGGGAGTAAAAAACCTTCTAAATATGTAATCTATTGCCCGTTCCATGAACCATTTCATTATTTTTTACATTAAAATAACCTAAACATCTAAATTACTATTATATATAATAAGTATTTTTTTAGTGGTTTTTCTCACACAGCATTTTGATTTGTACTCTACTATTAAGAACTGGTCCATTCCCGTGTAAATATGGTTTGCAAAAAAATTATAGTTGTTGGGATATGTTTGGAGAATGTATATAGTTGTTTGTCTTATAATATTAGTGTAAAAGTCTAACTTTTAAACTGTTCATATGAATGTCTCTATGTAATTATTTTTATAGAGAATAACATTGAGATGCTTGAGTTTTACCCTAATTTGCCTTAGATTCTTCAGTTTTCAAAAATATATATTTAGGTCTTCAAGTTTTTGGAACCGTTATGCTATGAATGAGACTCTTTCATCCAATATCTCTCTAATTTCTCATTATTCAACGCTGAAATAGAGAGATCTAACGGATAATATGTTTAGGTTTATGTGTAAGTTTAAGTATGTAAATTTTTATTTTATTTAATTTTTTGAGTTGGAATTGAAATCGCAATTAAAAGGATAATTTATGTTTGTTTAATTTTTACAATTGGAATGTTCAATTTTTTTATTATGCATATTTCGTTGCATGGAGTTGAGCTTGTTTAAATTTGGTAGTGCTCCATCAGCCAGTTAAAGTTTCGCTTGTTTACAGCTTTAAATCTTAAAGTACCACTTTTGGATAATTTAATAAAAATGAATTAATTTTGTGTTAATCTCCTAAATATCCTAATGACTTATCAGAAATCTTAGCATATCTAGAAGTCCACTAAAATGGAGAAGTTTTATGCATTAATCTAATGGTAGCTCCATATCTAATTGCATCATCAGAATCTTTTTGTACGGTTGTCTAGCCTTTCTTGGTCAAGTTTAATGTTTTTAATTTTTATAGTGCGTAGTTGCTCTTTAGCTTCTTGTTACGTGCTTTTTTTCCCCCTTTTCAATTGTAGTAGTATTAGTTTTGCTGGCATGTATCCTGAGAGTTGAGCTCTTGAAATTTATTTGGTAATTAATAAAATTTATATATTTGTCAACAAAAACAATTGCCAGTTCATATTTCATTCAAGAAGTATTTTTTCATACTGTGACCAAAAAGTGCATTTTATTTTATCCCCAATTGAAATTTTTATACCATCCCATCACAAATTAAAAATCGAGTAATGGTATGTTACAAACTAGACCCGCGGCAATCATGTTTGACTCATTCGAACCATCGATTATGAATTAAGCTGAATTGTGATCCGTTGAAGTATAAAATTGTAACCATCATCGAACCAGACCGAATTGTGGAGCTGTGATTTAGTTCAAGTTCAAAATTTTTATGAACAATTGAGACTTGAAATGATGTTGAACCAATCGAAACTTAATCAAAATAGACTGTGATTTCCCTCGTAGTGGTCTTTATTTTTCAAATGAAAAAGACAGCAACAATAAACATTAAACAAATAAAATGATTAACATTAAAGAAAAAAAGGAGGAGCATTATCACAAGTCAGATTTCTTCATCATATCTGCTTAAAAGAACATATGATAGACAGGAGCCATGCAAAAAACAAATCCACTACTAAAAGGAGCCAGTAGTTTTACTTAATAATGATGTCACATGACACTCTACTATTCAACATCAGCAAGTCAAACCTAATCCATGCATATTTTTTTTATTTTATTTCTTTTTTAAATCCATATATAGTTATTAATAATCATAATTAATAGTGTTTTAACATTATGTTAATTTATGCCTACAATTTTTTTTTAATATTAGGACATGATTAAGTGTATTCATGCGTGCTTGCAAGTTATAATTAAGCAAAAAGTTTTGCACAAATGACTCCTCCAATTAGGGTTTATTAAAGAAAGGTTGAGAGAAAAACAAAGAAGCTTTCAAGTGATGATATAATTAGACAACCAAAAAGATGAATCATCTTAAGAAGTTTTAAAGCTTTTGTATATCTACTAATTAACTACACCTTTTTTTTTTTATTTATCAAAATAATATTGTCTATCTAGGGTAGGGCTATGTCATTTTCATTATTAGGGTGACTAGAAAAATAAATTTAAATTTATAAAAAAAATAAAATTTATCTTTAGAAGTTTTAACTCAACAAACCAAATCGATAAATTTAGTTTGGTTGATTAAATTGTTAAAAAATACAGTTCATCTAATTTCACAAAATAGAATTTTTTAAACCCAAATAGCTAAAAATAATCCAATTCTCTGATTTAGTTTAGCTTAATTGATTGCTCAAATGGTGGATAAATTTTATCTAAGATACCTGAATTTCGAATATTTTAACACATTAGTTTCTAAACTTTAAATTCTTCTTAAAAATAAATGGACTTCACATAAATTAGCACAAAATGTAACTTTGGACTAAAATACCACTCTTTTTAATTAGATAAAAGTTTCATTTCTAATTTTGACTCCTAACTTGATATTATTTTTTAAAATTAAATAAATTATATTTTTTATATTGATTTCATTTAGTTAATAATAATAATAATAATAAAATTACAGATCACTTTTTAATTTTTTATATTATAGTGCAAATTATATGTTTATAAAATAAACACTACATATTTAAAAAAAATATTATTTTTAATTACCAAATATAATTAATTCGAACATAAATAAAAAATATTATATTTACTAAATAGATGAATATTATATTTACTAATAGATAAATAGAAATTAGATTTGAATCTATAATAATAATTATAGATTTTGAATAATAATAATAAATTATTATTATTATTATTATTAACTAAATATAAAAATATAATTTGTTTAATTTTAAAAAAATAATATCAAGTTAGGGGTCAAAATGAGAAATAAAACTTTTGCCTAATTAGAAAGAATGTATTTTTTTTCAAATGTATATTATGTGCAAATTTATGTTAAAACCTCAAAAATCGGATATTTCAGGTAAAATTTATATCTCAAATGGTAGTAAACTTTAATATGACCATGGTGTAACAATATTATTTTTAATAGTAATATCATTTTGAATATATACACAAAAAAATTCAAAATAATATTATCCTGAATATTTCTGAAATGTTCTTCAGTAAAATGAAATTCTAAAAATTTTAAGCAAATCAAATTTTGAGCAGTTCATCAAAAAAAATATTTTTTTCTCTGCAATTTTATTATGAAAAAATATTCTCTCTTTTTGGCAAAGGGTTATATATATATTTTTTTAAGCACGATCTGCCCACTACTACATGCTTCAATTCTGTAAGTTTTTGCATCTTCAGGAGGTATACTCAAAGCCAATCCTATAAAGAATTGCATATGCTATTTTCATTTCTTTGATCTTCAAACTCAACAAAGAAGAGGGGAGGAGTGGAATTCCTATTTTACATTAGAGTTTTGGATTCAATTTCAAACAACAAATACAAACTGATCTCTTCAGTGTTCATCCACCGTCGTATAATTGCAATTCACAGCTCCCATCACGCCCCACATCCTTGTCCGCCTCTGCAAAATTCAGCCTCAGCTTTTGATTTTAATTTTCAGTACTTCCCAATCCATCTTCTGAATTTCAGAAAATCTCTCAACCTATGAATAACTTTCCAACTTAATAAAAGCCGCAACAAAAAAAAAAGGGAAAAATGCCAAAAAATAAATAAAATCAAAGATAATGGAAAGATTGAAATTGCCTTCAATTTGGCGTCACACAGAGCAACAATATTCTACTGGCTTTAGAATTGGTGTGTTGTCTGGAGCAGCAACCCATGTTCGTTTAACTCATCTTATGATCAGACTTATTATAAATCAACTTAAAGAATGAAAATTTTGAGCTTCGATTTTTGTTTTAGAGGCAAAAAGAGAATGAAAAGAGAGGTTTTATGTCCACGGAGAATCCGTAGACGTCGCATCGACGCCGGAGTGGATTTGATGAAGGAGCTCCGCAGGCAGGGGAGAGTGTTTTAAGATTCACATGAGAAACGGCGTCGTTTTTGCGACTAAGAAACCTGGTCATTTTGTAAGAGGAAGACTCCACGCGACTACTGTTTATTTGAAGCCCAATCTCCGTTAATGATGAGAAAATTACTATTTGATCACTAATGCTGGAGTATAATTACTATTTCATTATTCTACTTTAGCATAATTGCTCTGCTGTTACTAACATTTGGTTTAAATATATACTTTAATTATCGCACCGTTAATTTTGACATTTTGCCATTATTTTAGCAATGCAAATATAAAAAATTACAGAATTGACCCTTTAAGTTGATTTAAATTTTCATTTTATTTATTTATTTATTTTTTATAATTTTGGTGCTCAATTTCAATGCACTCTGAATTTTTTTTTTTTTGCAAAAAACTCTATTTTCAAACTTAATAATTATAAAATTAGAATATAAAATTATTAAATTATAATATAAAAATGTATTAATATTAATAAAGACAAAAGATACACTAAAAATTCTTAATTTGACAAAATAAAAATAAAAAACACTATTATTATTTTAAAATTTTTTCCTAAATAATATAAATTTTAAAAATACTTCTTAAATAAGATGGTAATCAAATTACTATTGCAGAAACTTTAACTTTGATGTATTGTTTAGTTTATGGTCGTGATTATTTGTTTTGTTTGATCCGGGTTTTATTATTCTTATTGTCAGTCTTTATTTTTTTTGCTATTAATTCATCCAATGAGGATAATTCAGAGTATGATTTAATTGCTTCTGATTATCTAAAAATAATTAAATATAAATTAAAATAATTATTTAAAAGAAATAATTATAAATATAAATCAAAATAATTATTTCTATTTTGATTGTTTCTATTATTTTTATTTGTACACTTTTAGAATAGAAAATAAAATGAAAAAATGGTATGAAAAATTATTTTAATTTATATCTATAATTATTTCATAATTTTCTATTAAACTAAATTAATTTCAAAGTTGAAACTAAACAGTCTAAGTCTTCGTATTTACTTTGGCGGGACAAATCTCTAGAATATGCCATTTTATTTTCTTCAGTTCAAAAAGACCTAAACGATGTCATTGCTCTTACACTACAAACATATTCAAATTTAAAAATGCAATAGATTTAAAATTACACATTTTTGAATCGTGCAAGAAATAATTATAATGCAATCCACCAAATAAAGGGAAGTTTGTCGCATAATTACAATAAATCTCTTAAAGAAAAGTCATTAAGAATTTTTAAAGTATTATTATTTTAATGTGTACAAGAAAAGTTGGTAACGATTTTTAATCACCAAGAAAAGTCATGTTTTAAATAATAATAGTGATTTTTTATTTTTATTTTTATTTTTATTTTATCAAATTTAGAAATTTTTAGGTATTTATTAATATTAATATATTTTTATATTATAATTTAAAATTTTTATATTTTGAATTTATAATTATTAAGTCTGAAAGAGGAGTTGTTGGCAAAAAAATTTATGGTGCAATGAAATTAAGCACCAAAGTTATAAAAAAAAGTTAAAAATAAAAATTCAAATCAACTTCAGAGGTGAATTTTGTAACTTTTTATGTTTGGCATTGCCAAATTAACGGTAAAATGTCAAAGTTAATAGCGCGGTGACTAAAATGTATATTTAAGCCAAACGATAGTGATGAAAGGGAAGCCCAAGAATGTTGCCTAGTGGTAAGGCACCTCTTTTTTAGGACCTGAGGTCCCGGTTCGAGGCTTATCATTCTCTTTCTCCCAATCCCCAAAATAGAATAGAGTATCTATAAAAAAAAAAAAGATAGTGATGAAAAGGCAAATATGCTAAAATAAAGTGAAAAAATAATAATTATAGTCAAATATTAATGATAAAATAATAATTTTTCCTTAAAAGCATTAACAAAAGGTGCAAGTGGAACTGTTTTTCATAGTTTAGGACAATTTAAGACCATTAGTATAATAAAAGACTAAAAATTTAAACTTTCTAAAAGTGTACGGGGCGAAAAAACAAATTTTTGTGTATAGTATTGTAAAAGATCCAAGACTACATTACTATGAGAAATTGGACTAGTCTATAATAGGCCTTGGCTCATGGCTTATGTTGGGGTTGGTTTTAGATTATAGGCCCAACTTCGGATTGATCCAAACAGAGAAAGTGTACAAATTACCAGAAATTGTTCATCCACACACATTCATTACACATTACAAATTCCAGGAAAACACCATTTAATATATGAATGGTTTGGTATAAAAGAATGAAGTATAATTTCATTTCTCAAACTGTATCCCACCGAATCTCAACATGTATGACGCCATTCTTAGAATCAATTAGATGGTATTTCTCGTTGATTCGCCCATTATGCACTACATCTCCCAGATTTATTTCCACATTTCCTAGATGTTCCTGCAGCATTCATTTCCCAACATCATCAGAACATCACAAATATTATAATTGCAAAGCAATAAATTCATCAGGACTGTAAGTATCACCCTTGATCGAAAACTGAATCTTCTTTGTTTGCTCATAACATCGATACGGATCTTCTCTTTTAAAGGAGCCTGATCAAGTGTAAACTGGAATTCTTCGTTCCAACGGGGGTCGCGAGCTTTTCTTATGGTCTGAAAACAGAACACAATGTTTTTTTCTCATCCTTCCCCAACAATGCGCAGTTAAAAAGCTAATAGTTTAAGTAAGAAATGGATTGTTCACCTTTGTTTTCTTCCTTTCACCTCTGAACATCACTACCGCATATGGATTACAATGATGTTCCCCTTCCACATCCTCAGCTCCTTGAACCAAAACTGAAAGTAACCCTGCTCCGTTAAAGCTCTCCTCGTCAGAATACTTGTTGTGGCCATTTCCATTTTCTGAAGGATCATTAAACTTGGCACTGTCTTCTTTAAATGGCACAAAAGTTAGATCCACTACAAGCTGCCCTCTTTGTTTCTTGTCCTGAGGCTCACTTATAATATTTGTGTGTTTAAGCAAATCAAGAGTCATTTCCTTTGTCTCGTGGGGGGTAAGCGTTTTTAAGGGAACTAGCTGCATTCCTAATCTGTCATGCCCACCAACCTGCAAATTATACATGTCCGATTAAGCTTTTAATTCAATTTAAAGAAAATATGAAACTCATGAAGGTGTTGATAAGTGAACAGCTTGTGAAACCTTATCCCAATCGAAAACTTGAAATTGAAGAACTTGAGATTGAGGATCCTTGACAACGAACTTGAAGTTCTCATTCCACTCAGGATTCAAATTGTTCTTCTTGATTGTGGTTTTCTTTGCTGGCAGCTTATCTGCAGTCAGGCTGAGTTTGACATATGGGTCAGATGTCCCCAGTATATCAGCCTTTAACAATTTAGTCGCTCGCACAACCTTCACATGCAGGATTCCCACAGGCTTCTTCACAGCCACCCTATAAGAAAACAAATAAAGCTGAAGAAACTAGTATGCAACATACAAAATCCTGAGGAAAATCAAACTAATTAACAAGTCATCAAATTAATGATGGTTGCTGTAGCTTACGTTGATGGGTCAAGGACAGGTATATCTAGAGATTGGGGCCAGAGGTAAAGACTTGCTACTTGTTTTTTGATAGCCTCCTGGAAGAATCTAGAACAATGAGTTTATAATCTGAACTTCAATGTAAAATGTTAAACCATCCATTTTTCAATATAATGAAAACAAACATAGCTTGGCTGCCATTCCCATATATAAGTTTCACCAGCACTGTACCTGAACAAATCGGTAAAGGCCGGGTATAGACATTAAATCACCTCCCAGAACTTTAAGTCCAAAATCTACATGTGGCTGTACATCAGTATGTAAAAGGAATCATAATAGTTTATATAACATCTTTAGTCATGCTTTTAATTACAGGACCAACATGAATCTTTCATTTTGACAAACGAACATAATACTTACCCTCTCCATCAAGGACACTACAATGTTGGCAAAACATGGAAAGGTAGGCACTAGAGGCTTCAAAGCAATCCGTGGAGTGATAAATATTTGCAGATCAACTAACTGCAAAAAGGCATTGTCAATGATGTCAAGTGTTTCGATTGGCAAGTGTGTTTTTGTCACAAGAATAACATTATTGTGTCATACATTGGAGCTTTAGGCGCTTCTGACCTGAACTGTGATTTGCAAAGACATTATATTTAACACCAAAACTATATTAGGATTGCCAGCCCACCTCATTGCTGGTTCCATTACTAAGTCCCTCTCGTTGGTCTCGTATACTTTCATACCTGTTACGATATTTGCCACATCAACCTAGATTTAGAAAAACAACAGTAAGTTTTTATAAGATAAGCATAAGGATAACAGCACTTACCGTGAACTGTAGGAGGAAGAGTTCCGAGAGTTAAATGCTCGAATTCAATTGATTCTATCTTATACTTCCCAATATACTCTGCAAATATGGGTTTTGCTGTGCTTTTTATTGTCGTACATATTGCCTGCTTGTTATAATGATTAATAA
Organism: Croton laevigatus; assembly: GCA_949640765.1. Classification (NCBI taxonomy): domain Eukaryota; kingdom Viridiplantae; phylum Streptophyta; class Magnoliopsida; order Malpighiales; family Euphorbiaceae; genus Croton; species Croton laevigatus. Next base: position 4,790 of record CATIWJ010059020.1, on the reverse strand, counting down.
ATAAGAGAAAGCTTGAAAAATACATCATCAGTATTTTCAATTTCAAGGCTATTCATGAAATAAATTTACCTTGTCAAGGTAAGGCCACATTTGCAACAGAAATGTGTTCAACCAGTCCACCTGTGAGTATAATCGGCAGAATCATTAAAGCAATAACAACATTAATAAGCACATAAGAAAATTGATACTCATACTAATATTGAAGCCAAATTAAACCATCCTCACCCGTTCGTAATCAGGGCTTTTCACCCAAAATGGAAGGTCTGGCATAATATCTTCCAAGGAGCTCGACTCCCATTCATGAAGAGGCCTAGCCATTGGATCCTATAGTAAATTGTCCATGATCAAATATCAAAAGGGGTAAATAAATAAATAATGTAAAGATTGGTTTATCCACAAATGATGAAGCAACAAAACAGGCAAACAGCATCACCTGCTAATGAACTAATTTTACATTGTATCGAGAATTGGTCAATATGAGGTTTCATAGTATTTATTTAGTTCTAATACATTTCTATCTTGTGCTAATAAGATTCAGAAAATCAATAAAAAACCAAATCTTTCTTTCTTCACCAACTGCCATAAAAATCAATCAATTATTAAATTGTGAAGGGAAAAATAAACAATCAATTTGCCCAATTTCTACTGTTTTTTTTGTCAATTTCCCATATGAACTTGGACAAATTTAGTCAATTGAGGGTTACATTATAAAATTAATTTCAGCATAATTTAAGCATTTTAAGATGGAAAGTTCACTTGAAAAAAAAAAGGCAAAATTAAGAAAGAGTGATCAAGACGCTTGGAAAAGGAAGAAGGAAAAAAAATCTAAAAGAGGACAGCGAAGCAGAAACCACAACGTAGTTAGCGGTCATCTTCACCGTAAATATTAGACTTAGTTCAAAAGATTGAAACAGAGCAAACATCATAATCTGTACCCAAAAAAAGATAAACGAAGAAGCATCGCAACTAATTCAAACAAAGAATATGCTAATGTAACAGAGCATTTCAATTTTCAAAAAAAAAACTCTTTTGAAATTCATCCTCCAATTAAACCCAATAAAACAATGATTACTGGGTGAATATCAATAAACAAAAATAAGAATCGGTGAGCAGATATAGCAAAAGAACAACTGGTTTAAGTTCTGAAAATAAAGAATATATATTTGTATATAAGAATGAACAAACAGAAAACAAATACCTTTACTTCTTCTTTAGGCTTAGAATAGATGAAGAGAAAGAATCCAACTATGAGTCCAATAAGAAGTCCAAATCCAAAACCAAAAACTCCCAACAAAGTGCTGAAGAAACCCATTTCTCAATCCCATGAAAATCAGCAATTAACATGCCATGTTCATGTACAGACAGAACGAGTGGAAGATTTATAAAATGATTACAGCAGAGAAAGATGAAGAATGAAGGCAAAAGCTAGGGGAGGCAAGAAAATCAAATCCTTAGTTGGAAACTTATTGAATATAGAACAGAACAGGAAGGGGACGAAACCACCCCAAGAAACCGCCAAAACGGAAAGCCCACGACGTAGTATATATTAAGCAAGCAGCAGAAGTTTTTTCAAAATCAAAATTATTGTTAGGATTCAAAATACGAAAAAACAAAGAAGAAAAATAAAATTAGTGTCAATACCATTCCAATAAATGTACGTTTCCAAGAAATGAAATATGGTTTGGATTTTGTAGATAAGAATAACATAACGTCAAACATAAGGCAGGTACGAATTTTATTTGAATTTACTGTTGTATTTGAATGTACCCTTATAAGATGTTAGGAAAAACAAAATTATTTGTTTTATAGTGAAGTGTTTGATAATATATATAAAATATATTTTACACATTTTAATTATGTGATGAGTTTTTATACCAAATGTACAACTATAATAGGCGAAAAATAAATGAATCTGGATTTCTTTTAAAATCAATTTAACGTAAAAACACATACAAAAATTAGTATATTGTTTAAATAATAAATAATTTTTTTATTAATTATTTTTCATGGCCTAGACTTCTGATGGAAAAATATATTGATAAAAAAATATGCTCAGGGGCAAAATAGGGTTATTGGTCCAAATATTCATTCTAGAAAGTATATATTTGAAATTTCAATATTAAATAAAAGTGGCGGTCTTGCCTATGTGGCCTAACTTGCATCGAATAATAAAAATAAAATAAAATCAGACCCGAAGATAAATATTTTAATTTTTTTTTTTGAAATATTTTACTTCTCTCTTAGAATATTAAGAATATTTTATATACCTATATCTGCGGTCTAAGGTTCCGTTTGTACCCGTAGTGCGTCCGAACTGGCGTTCACGGTTTATGATGATAAAGGGTATGTGATAAAAATGACTTTTTTTTTTTCAGTTTCAAAATCACATATAATTTTTTTATTTTTAAAATTACATATGGTTTCTTTTACTGAGAAAAATGAATATTTTCAAATTTTAAATGATAAAAATGGTTTTAACAAATATTTAACTAGTGTTTAATGCATGTTCAAAACATCAAACGAAAAAACAAAATTTCAGCATGACTAAAACATTAAATTTTTGTTAAAAAAAAACTTTTAATTCAGGATAAAAAACTCACGTAAATTTGAGAAAAAAAATTTCAGCATATTAACAGTTCAACTTCTGTTCAAAACATATTCAATTTTTGTGTAACTGATGCCTCACTGTCATATACAATTAGTATATATGCATGGTTAAAAATTTAAAGAATAAATAGTAATTAGAACTTCTATTCCATGCATGATCAAATAATGATAAAAATTTATCACATTAGGAAAATAACAAATAATATACATTTTATGTTTATTTAAGATGAAAACAGTTAGAAAGAAATAGATGTTTAGGCCATCTTTATAATAAAAAAATTAAAAAAGCCACTTTTATCACTTAAAATTAAAAATGGCCATGTTTGTCAAGTGATCTAAAAAAAAAGATCATATTTAACATTTTCCCTTTATGAAACTTAGGGGTCGTTTGTTTCCGCCGTTCAGCGCTGCAGATAGCGGATTGAAGCGAATCCCTACAATTTTGGCGTTTGGCAAACGTTGTCAATCGCAGTTGTTAGCGGATAACAAGCGCAATTCGCTGCGGATTCTATCAGTCGGTGAATCGAAGCTTTTCACGAATGGCTATTTGATTCTTTTGTACGTGACAAAATTAACCCCCTGAAAATCATATTTTCTTAACACTTTCCTGCTGATATTCTTAACTCGTTGAAACTCATATGTTCAAACTATCATTAACCCATCTTGGCAGCTGGAATTGTCATCGGTGAAGAAAGAAGGAAGAACATTACAGCTGAAGATTTCAAGATTTCTGAGGAGTTATATGCAAAATGTAAGGTTTGTTAGTTTTCTTTACTTGGATTATTTTCCTATTTTGCAGCATTTTTGTTCATATATATATATATGTGGAGTATTTTATTAGTATTGTGTTTACTGTGGTTATATGGTTGTGGATTGTGATCTGGGTTTTTGATTTTGTATTTCGTCTCGTTTTTGTGATATGTGTGCTTTATGTATTTATGGAGATTTTTGAGATATTTTTCAGAAGTTTTGAGCTTTTGGGTTGTTATTATCATGCGTTCTTAGACGTCTTCGACACAGGTTCCTACTTTTAGGAACTGGGTATGCTATATATGAGGTCTCAAGTGTCAATTTGGTATTTATGTATCTTTGGCTGGTTGATCGCATTGAACACTAGGGAAAGAGAAGGAAATTAGATGCTGATTATATTGGATTTGTGTTGAAGTTTAAGATTTGCATATTTAAGTATTTGTACTTTGCTTTTCTACGAAATGATTTTGTTGTGAAGTTTGGGATTTAGATTTGTGATGGGGACAGATAGATCTTGACGTTTTTATGATTTTGTGTAACAGTTTATATGTATACATTGCTTGTTTTTATGAGTAATTTGAAATTAGGTTGGGAATTGAATAGAAACATTGAATGGGATATTTACCATCTTTGTATTAGAGTTTGGTAGATGAAAACCAGAAGCTAGGTTAAACTTCATTTGGCTCCTGCACTTCACATTTCCTATTCATATTTGTTTGTTTTTTTTTCCTTATAGAATATGTTCAAGTGTTATGTTTTGAGTTGAAATTATATTGTTTTCTTTATATTGTTTTTTTCCTTGATTGCCTATTTATGTATGAATCTGGATTACAATTCATTATTTATGTTCACACGATTGCTTTCATTTGGTAATTGTGCTAGTTGCAGAAGGGGAATTATAACTTTTATTGATTAGAGAGAATCATTACACTGATAGTGGAGATTTTGGCACATAACTATAATTGCTTCAATCCTTCTGCATTTGAGATTTTGGCGCAAAAGTCTATTGCTCTGTTAACACCTTGTTTAGCTAAAGGATATGCAATGTTGTTGTCAAGCATGAAATATGGTTGAAAGAGATATTTGGAAAAGCTTTAATGAATATTATGTTGTTGATTTCAGTTTATGTTGCATAAAACAACTGCACCTTGAATGTTAAAATTGATAGAAATGAAATTTAATTAGATTAAACTTTTGATTACATTAATATAAATGGATATAAATTAGAAAGAAAAGGCATATATATAATTAACTTCTATAATTTTGTTGTAACTGCAAAAACCTAAAATTTGGAATGTTAAAGTTGAGAACTTTTGAGTTCCAGAATTTATGCCGCTTGATTACTTGTACTGTATTCTTGTTTGATTCATGGTGTTCTTGTTGTTTGTTTTGCAATATCCTGAAATGGTCAGCTTGGCTATTAATCAACTGTA